>JBAMYA010045596.1:0-11603 GCA_037176975.1 Arrhamphus sclerolepis
AACAACTACAAAGAGACAAAAAACAGCAACAGAGACTCAAAACAACTACAAAGAGACTCAAAACAACTACAAAGAGAAAGAACAACTACAAAACAGCTCAAAACAACTACAAAAAGACAAAACAACTACAAAGAGACAAAAACAGCAACAGAGACTCAAAACAACTACAAAGAGACAAAACAACAGCAACAGAGACTCAAAACAACCACAAAGAGACTGAAAACAACTACAAAGAAACCAAACAACAAAGAGACCAACTGAGACTGACTCCACCCAACATCTTAGACTTTGTTTGATCACATGTCAGTAAACCAACACAGAGAAACAAGACGACTGCTCCAGGAGGAGAACCTGAACCAAGCCTTGGAGACCATCTCAGGCTTGAGGACTACTCACGTCAGGCTGCTGACCACCAAGTCGAAGGTGTTTTCTTTAAACGGCAGAAACTCCTCGTCTGCCAGAACGCACTGAGTCGGGATTTCAGTCTGTCTCCGGTGTTTCTGAAGACCAGATGCGTAAAACGTGCACATCAATATGATTCGAGTCTCTGAGAGGCGTTTCAGCACTGTGGATGTTTGGTAACAAGTGAAAGGACGTCCATGAGCAGACACATGACATGACTGGGACTGTTCTGTCTGTTAGAACTCACCAGAGTCTGAGGGGAGATGTCGGTCAGGAACAGACGCTCCACCACATCCTGCAACAGAACAGCAGCACTCAAACACTTCCACGTTAGCATTCATTGGTTCTTCACTTTAACGATCACGTGACACCTGAAAGGATGATCTCTGAGCCTCCATGATGACGACGGAGACTCTAATTAACCTATTAAAATCTGTCCCACTAATGCTGGCTACATCACACAAAGTGAAATTGGTAGATAATTAATCTATGTATGCATCTACGACAGATATGCATCAGAGTGCACTTCAGGATCTAAAACCACATGTCAAATTCAAGGCCTGAAAGTCAAATCTGGTCCACCATCTTATCTGTCCTCGAGAGCTTCTAAAGACGATCATGAACTTCTAACTAGAACGTTTCTGAGGAAGCTTTTTTTTTTTGAGGAAACATTTGATTCAGTTCTGACATCAGAAAGTGGCACCTGGTTTCTGTTACCACGGTAACTGACCCTGTGATTTAAACCTGGTCTCTGTTACCATGGGAACTGATCCTGTGAACTAAACCGGGTCTCCATTACCGTGGTAATTTACTCTGTGAACTAAACCTGGTCTCTGTTGCCACGGTAACTGACTCTGTGAACTATACCTGTTTTCTGTTACCACGGTAACTGACTCTCTGAACTAAACACGGTCTCTGTTACCACGGTAACTGACTCTGTGAACTATACCTGTTCTCTGTTACCACGGTAACTGACTCTGTGAACTATACCTGTTCTCTGTTACCACGATGACTGACTCTGTGAACTATACCTGTTCTGTTACCACGGTAACTGACTCTCTGAACTAAACACGGTCTCTGTTACCACGGTGACTGACTCTGTGAACTATACCTGTTCTCTGTTACCACGGTAACTGACTCTCTGAACTAAACCTGGTCAGCAGTTTTACTTCAACATACCAGTTTTTTTCTCTTTTGTCTCCTCCCCTTCATGAAACTCAAACAATTTAATCAGAAGATCGAATCATATAACGATAATTTTTGAGACATCTGAATGATGAAATGTCACATCGGCATCAGTAATGTATATTGACATAATTTAATGTGGTCAAATGAAGGGACTCGTGACACCCTGATCATTTTTTTTTAGGTTTTTTGTTAGATGCCAAAAGAATAAACAAAAAACCCCACTGAGATCTTATACTTCTGTGGTGCAGTGAGTAGTCAGCTGACCAATCACAGATGTGCTCTATCCACAGGGTCTCCATCGCTTTTAGGGACAGTTAAACATCGCAGAGGGCTGTGCGCATCGGAGAAGTAGAAACTAGGATTTAGAAAACTAAGATTCATCACAGAGACTTGAGATAACGCAGTTTTCCTCTGCAATGTGGTCTGAGATGATGAAAGAGCGACTTTACAGTCTGTGTGTAGAAACTAATAATTAGTCGTATTACCTGTGCACATGCTCAGAACGCACCTTGCTTAAATGTTCTGCGATGTGACTCTTTCCAGCACCGATGTCCAGAGCTAGAGGAAACGTCCTGAGAAGACAAGAAGACAGAAGTCACGCTGGACGATGTGGCTGGGCTAGCTGACGCTCTAAAAGAAGACTTCAGGATAAAAATTACACTTAATAACAGTGATAAAGGTACTTTTGTAACATATGGAACCGACTCCTATAGAACTTTAGCAGACGAGGATAGTTTTTGGCCGTACGATGAGTCTCAGACTGAGCTGTCGAGGAGAAGGAACAAACTATTTCTGCTTTTCTGGATTTTCCCAACCAGATATGTTGTCAGACTTCCCTCTAGTTCCTGGACTCGCACGTAAAGGTTTAAAATAAAAGTGAATTATTGTCATACAAAATTATCACAAAATTGTGACTTTTGTCCTAAAATCCCAAATTCTTGTTCTAAAAAAAATGTTAATTTTACAAAAATCACTAATTTTGACAAAAGATTTATCAAGAACTGTAAAGACCTTGTACGTCAGCACCACCAAGGTTTTGCCTCCCCATCATGTTATAGTTTATAGAAACTTTACATATATCAAGGCCCCCCCCCTTGGGCCTGAAAAAGTGGCTCCTTGAAAATTTCAAATATTAAGCCCCTTGTTTGGTTTTTACTGACGTGCACAAAGATATTGCAAAATTCGCTTTTGCAAAAAAATTTGGTTTTTCAACAACAACAAAAAAGTCTCATTTACTTTTGAATTTACAATTTTACAATAAAAATGTGATTTCAGTAGAAAATCCTCACTTTTGTAATAAAAGTAGTTACTATTGTGAAACTTCATGATAAAATCTTTGTTTTTTTTAAATTTTGTGACCGATTTCAGGAATTAAATCTGACGACATATTTGGTTGAGAAAGTAAAGAATAACTGGCCTTTTAAGGGTAACCATGGCGATGATGTGGCCCTATAACGGTAACCATGGTGATGATATGGCCCTGTAACGGTAACCATGGTGATGATGTGGCCCTGTAACGGTGACCATGGTGATGATGTGGCCCTGTAATGGTAACCATGGTGATGATGTGGCCCTGTAACGGTAACCATGGCGATGATGTGGCCCTGTAACGGTGACCATGGTGATGATGTGGCCCTGTAACGGTAACCATGGCGATGATGTGGCCCTGTAACGGTAACCATGGTGATGATGTGGCCCAGGATGAAGCAGAGTCTTACAGGCCTGATATAGTTAAATCTCCTTTTATCTCAATATCAGCTGATTTGATCATTTTAAAGAAGTAGCAGGTGATGTACGGCCTACAGGCATCACTGACGATGCAGCACAGCTATCCTCCACATGTTAGAGCTGATAACTCTGAGCAGGACTGAAGCAGGTTTGACTGTTCTGAACTCACCTGGCGATGTCGTAAACTCGGTCAGCCACTCGACTGCCCACCTGCAAAACCAACAGAAGAGGAAGTGACGCGATGGTCCACACCTCAGCCTACCACTTGACAGAACTCTGACTGAGCCAAAACAAGATAACAAATCACAGTTTTTTGTTTTTATAAGAGTCTATCTAACAAAATAGTTTTTTTCTTTAGTTAAATCCTGACTTTGATAAAATCCAGCTGCTCTCCACCTGTTATTCTGCTTTCTGATATCAGTCATGTAAAATAAATTTAGCTGAAAGACCGCAGAGCCAGAGCATGCTACTGCTCCAAATCCACCAGAAGAAAATCCAGATTACAGTTTCCAGCTGTCCTGGAGGCCTGATGAGACTAAAACTGAGCTGTCTGATCAGAATTATTATAACAATGAAGCACGGCGGTGGCAGCATGGTGATGTGGGGCTGCTCTGCTGTAGGAGAAACTAATGCAGGTCACACACCAGGAAAGAAGATCATCTGGATCTAATAAAGCAGTTTCTGAAAGCCTCAGCCAATAAGATGATGGCTGGACATGGGTGGTACCCCAAAACTGAACTCAGACCCACCAGTTCTGTCTGGGTCCCAGTTAGATACTGGTGGAGGCTTAATGAAATAAAATTGTAGAGTTATGGTTCCAGTTAGATACTGGGAGAAGCTGGTGAAGCACTAAAAAAACAAAACAGGGCCAGTAAAAAGATGAATGAAAGATGTGAAAAAATCTCATGATTTCTTTTTGTATAAAATTCAAAAATTAAGTAAAATAGCGTAAAGTAAACTAAGTCAAGTAAAATAAAATAAAAACAATCAAAACACAAGACAAGACAAAACAACAATAACATAAAAACAAATAGAGTACTAACTAGAGGAAGACTTCCCTTCACTGTCAGACTACAGAGGGTGGGGGCCCCTTCCAGAGTGGGAAAGTCCCCCCTCCCAGTCCCCTCACCTCGTCCCTCAGGTAGTCATACTGGTGTCTGTCCTGCAGAGAGGCGGCCCAGTTCTTCTGCCTCTTCTTCATCTCCCTGTTGAACACATTCATGGTGCCCCTGCTGGACACAGAGAGGCCCCTGAGGGGTCCGGGGCCCATCCTGGTCCAGAGGCCGCCTGAGGAGGCTGCAGGACGGCTCACCAGGATCGTCCCCGTCCCCAAAGCCCTGCTCACCACCAACATGTCACCTCTGCTGCTTCCTTTCCTCCGAGTCCTCAGACTACAGGGAGGGGGGAAAACCTGGACATGGACTCTTTTGGTTGGGTGGGGGAAACTGTGGAACCGGATCACCAACTGGAACTGGACCACCGCCTGGAACCAGACAAAAAACACGATTTTAGGACAAATCAACGTAATTTATGACAAATAAATATGATTTCAGGACAACTAAACATGATTTTAGCTCTGCAGCCGCGCCTGATGACTCTAAGGGACGCAGAACTAAACTCACCAATAAATCACTTCAACCCACACCGACAGAAAACAGAAAAACCTGAAACTAATCAGTCTTATATGTGATAGGTTTACATGTGAAGTTACTGAAAATGGGCCTTTTTTAAAAATATCTTTTAGGAAAAAGAGCTTCTTCTTCTTCATTTTTTTTAAGTGAAAAGCTCCAAGAAAATAACTTTTTCCTTTAACTGAAGAACTACTGATTTAAAGGGGACATGTTAATAATAAAATCTAAGTCTTTGGACTTGAAAACACATGTTGTAGTGCCTGAGGTGATTCCAGCTGAAAAACAAACTTTGTTCAGGTTGGAGAAAATCTGTCCTTCAATGAGACATTCAGACCTTCTTTTGTTTTTCACCAAATTTTGAGACTTTTATTCTTCCTGTAAAAGTCTCTATGGTGCTATGTTCTGTTTCTATTTTCTTCTTCTATTTTTTTTATTTTGTTGTTGTTGTCTTAATTATTTTGGTGTCCAGCCCTTTGGACCAGCTGTGTTGATTTTGAAGTGCTTTGTAAGCAAGATTGAATTGGGGATTGAGTAAATCAGGTGTGGTTAACGTTATTTGCATTTTTGTTACTGCCTTCGCGTTCGTAAGAAATTGCTAGTTAAAGTTGCTCTGGAGTGTGTGTAAAATGTCTTCTGTGCGTACTGGCTGTTTTGATTTGCATTAAGGTAAAAGCTTTTATTGGAAAACGTGTAAATAAACGTTACTTTGATCAGTTAAACTAGGGAGAATTTTGCATGGTTTGTTCCTTCGTGGACGCCGTAGACGAGAGAGGGGGCAGGTTGGGCGGTGGGAGGATAGGTGCATGCCGGGAAACCACGTGTCCACGCGAGGAGGATCTGGAAAACAGGTAACATTTTATTTAAAAACAAAAAACGTTTCAGTGAGTTTTAACACCACAGTCTCTGTGGGGTATTTTCATAAATAATACGAAGATTTAAATTTTCCCCACACCGCATCAGTATGTCGTCAGTGAGCGTACCCTTTATTTAGGCAACAGGCTCAGATACGAGTTAGTCAGACTAACAACATGCCGATTGATTTTATTTATTATGATAAAAAAGTAGTGTAAACTTTGAAATCAACTAAACTAGAAGATGATTAAAAAAAAAAATAAAATCAAGGAGTTCAGGACTTGAAAAATGACGAGCTGCGCATGCTCCACCAAAATCAGCTCAATAATATCTTCTATATCTTAAGAAATAATGTTCGTGAGCGTACCAAATCTGTAATGGGTTATTTATTTTCCCAGGTTAAAGTTCTTTGTTAAGTATTCTGAAATTCGGCTCGCAGTTTCTTTGTGTAATCTGGATGATAAACGGTTAAAGTCTTACGGTTACCAGTTTAGTAGTACTGAGTGTCGTTGATGCGACATAAAAACAAAACACACACACAAAGCAATTTAATAAACATTAAAAAAAAAAAAGGCTATTAATTCACCCAGAAGAAAAATTAAATTAAAATTACAGATGATTAAAATAATCAGTAAATTCTGTCAAAGGAAATAAACAACTATGCTGCATTTGCCACAGAGAACCACAGCTCGTTGTTCTACTGAATATAAAACTAAAATCAGAAAATTTTGTTTTTGCAACTTTCACAAAGAAGTGCATATGTTGATCTACAGTCTTATTACAAAGACATATTAAAGGAAACCTGAAAGTGCTGACATTTAAACAAAAGTTAGAAAAATATAATTGGAGAAGAAAGAAAGAAAGTGTTTGAATTTCAGTAGTTTGCTTCAAAATCTGTGGAAAATGATCAACTTAAATCAATAAATCTGTTAAAAACATACAGGGAATATGTTATATATTTAAAATTTGCATTAAATATTTCAATAAATTGATTATTTTAAGGGAATAGTTTTGAATCTGCAGAATAAAACTGATGTTTGCAGCTTTTGCGTTCATGTTACCCAACATTCTGTGCTCCTTGTCTCCGCAGGATTGCCTCCAGTTTTTTTTTTTGTACCGCCATGTCGTCCACAAAGAACCAGGACTGTGACGAACGCTTCCTCCGGGTCCAGAAGGACCCCAGGTTCTGGGAGATGCCTGAGAGGGAACGCAAAGTCAAGATCGACAAGCGCTTCCAGTCCATGTTCCACGACAAGCGCTTCAAGGTGAAATACACGGTGGACAAGCGGGGCCGCCCCATCAACCACACCTCCACGGAGGACCTGAAGCGCTTCTACAAGCTGTCCGACTCTGATGAGGACGAAGAAGAGGAGGATGTGAAGGGGAGGAAGGTGGCAGATAAGAAGAAACAGAAGCAGAAAGTGAAGGTGGAAAGAGTGGATGTGAAAGCCAAAGAAGAACAGCCTGAACGAGGAGTCCGAGTGGTCAGAGAGGGTGAGAAGTTTGATTCATTTAGCGACAGAGACGAGGGAGGAGCTTCTGGAGGACACGTGTAAACCTTGTCATGAACTGAACTCCAGCTCTGAAAACTGCTGAGTCCAGTTCTACTCCAGTTAGATTCCAGTGAAACATTTGTAATTCAGTTTTGTCCATGTAGCATCTGTTTTACAATCTCACAGCATAACTAGGAGGTGGTCTAAGAGACTCCCCCAGCAGCCTGGGCCTATAGCAGCATAACTAGGAGGTGGTCTAAGAGACTCCCCCAGCAGCCTAGGACTATAACAGCATAACTAGGAGGTGGTCTAAGAGACTCCCCCCAGCAGCCTAGGCCTATAGCAGCATACCTAGGAGGTGGTCTAAGAGACTTCAGAGTTAAAGGCTTCATCAAAAAGGAAGGTCTTAACTCTAGTCTTAAATGTAGAGAGGGAGTCTGGCTCCTGGACCGAGGTTGGGAGTTGATTCCATAATAGAGTATAAAGTAGATACTAACCTTATCTGCTGCAGGTTTCTGAATGAATCCTGAGATATAAAAGAACCCAGTGTCAGAGCAGGATGCTGTTACTGAAATGTTTTCATGTTTTCTGCCCTCCAGAGTAAAGATGTGGGGATCAGAACGGTGGTGATGTTAGACGAACAAGGAGGTAATCAATACTACATGATCACTTTTTCAGCTGTATCTTCTTAAAAAATAAAAGTAAAGGTTTCTGTTACAGGAAACAGGACCAAAATTCTGAATTATGTGATTTAAGATCCTGATACCTGAATCTGTCCACAGTACTTTTGTGTTTATTTAATAGGCTAATTCAAGAGAATCTTGAGTTTTGCATCGTGATGTCAGTAATCACATGGATTCCTTTGACCTTTCATTGTCTTCTAGCATGAAACTATATACCTTTTCATTTATCACTTCCTAACATTTTCTCCACTCAGAATGAAAAAAAAAACACATAAAACTCCAGCAGTCCAGACCAGACCAGGACAGTTCCACCCAGTCAGACAGAAGTTTCTCTCATTTTAAAAGACGTTTGTAAATATAACCCTGTCAAGGCTTTGTCTGACTCTTTCTCTCTGGTTTGTACAGATGCTCTGCAGTTTCTTAGGCTGCATAAAACTCCGTTAATGTGCATAATTTCATGAGCGACCACTCGGTAACTTCATTGAGGAATTTCCCAGGAGTCTTTCTTTGGTAAATAAGAGGCATTAATACATCAGCCAATCACATTTATTCATTTAGACGTGGTCTGAAGTTCAAACCAGAATGAATTTGAACGTGGTGGCATGGTTGTTTGGTGTGAGTATTTCAGAAACTTCTGATCTACTGGGATTTTCTCCAAAACCATCTCTAGGGAACAGAGAATGGTCCCAAAAACAGAAAAGATCCAGCTGTTGAGGTCAGAGGTCATAGTCAAATGGACAGACTGGTTGGAGATGATAGAAAGGCAACAGCAAGGTATGCAGAATATCATCTCTGAACAACAACACTTTGAACCTTGAAGCAGATGTTCTACAGCAGCAGAAGGTCATGGTTTAAACACCACAGTCTACCTGAGTATTGTTTCTGACCACCTCCATCCCTTCATGACCACATTGGACCATCTTCTGATGTTCCTTCCAGGAGGATAGTGCTCTATGATCATCTCTAGCTGGTTTCTTCAACATGAACTCCATTAGCTTCCACAGTCTCGAGATCTCCTTCCAGTAGAGCAGCTCTGGAATGTGGAGGAAGAGGAGATTGTCATCATGGATGTGAAGTAACTGATGATGCTATCATGTTGATAAGGACCAGAACCTCCTGGGAACATTTCCAACACCTGGTTGAGTCTATAAGGTTCTGAAGGGCAAAGGAGGTCCAACCTGCTACTAGAGAGGTGGAGATGATGAAGATAAATAGGACAGAGAGTGTAAATGTTGTTCAGTTTTGGTCCATTGTGGTTGCCATCTTCTACTGATTAAACTGAAGCATGAAAATTTTACTTTGGATAATTACATTTAATCAGTGTGAACACACGACAGTCGTTGAGACCAGACGTCTCTGACCTGAGGACTGACTGTTGACGCTGACCCATGACGTCACCGTCTCTGCTGTCACCAACGCCATGAAACTCCTGTTCCCAACAGAGCAGTTGGAGCGCATTGAGGAAGGCATGGACTCCATCAACAGGGACATGAGAGAGGCAGAGAAGAATCTGTCCCACATGGCGCAGTGCTGTGGTCTGTGCATATGGCCGCTCAGGAAGTACGTCCACATCTGTGTCCGAGGTCGTACTGGTGTCCAGTTCCATGGAATGTTCTCTCAGCAAGCAGCTACCAGTCAGTGAGGTGTCTGTAGACGGCATAAAGAGGCCCGCCCGACCATTCTGGACTGTGTTTCAGGCCTAAAATTCAAAAATGGGTGTAAGTTAAAGTATTAAATGAAGTAAAATGAACTACCTCTAGACGCCAAAGAGTGAGAAGAAGGCAGAGCAGTGTGGAGATGCAGAGCGTTGTTAACGTAATGAAAGTCGGACATCTCCTCCTGGAGCTGCAGCAGCTGCTCGTACCAACTTCTTCAGAGGAAACTTCATGGAACTGGGCACTGAGGCTGCACACAGCTGGAACGTTGTTCAACACAGCTGTTCTGGCCACGGCGACCTCTGACCCCAAATCTGACTGCCGTCATTTGCAGGAGCGACAGCATTTATGATTTGCTGCTGGATGTTTGTGTTTTTTCAGTTCACATGTGCGGTACTTCTTTTCCTTTTTGTGTTTTGCCCCCCCCCACCCCTCTTTTCTTGTTGATTTTTTCCATTCTCCACTCTTTCATTTCCTTTTCGCCTTCTCCATATTTGCTCATCCACCCCCACCCCCCACCCCCCTCCTCCTCGTAGAGCAGCTGGAACGTATAGAGGAGGGTTTGGATCAGATCAACTCTGACATGAAGGAGGCAGAGAAAAACCTGACTGACCTGGGAAAGTGCTGTGGTCTCTGCAGCTGTGATGAGTAGGTAGAAGTGTTTATGTACGGAAGCCCTAAAGGGCCACACATGCATACATTTTATTTCCCCCGTTTTCCTGTGATAACAACATAATTTCCCCGTGATAACGAGATAACTCCACCATTTTCTCGTGATAACGAGTTATTTTTTCCTCCGTTTTCCTGTGATAACGAGATAATTGATTTGAGATCTCCAGAAAACTAAGAAGAAAAGTCTCTGCACACTTAGATCCATGCAAACAAGTGCATGTTTCACCAAGTTTTCGGTCTATCGACCTTCATCAGGGCGTTCCAATGCCCATGAGATCTCAAATTAATTACCTTGTTATCACGAGAAAACAGTGAAGTTATGTCGTAATCGGGGGAAATAAGATGTATGCATGTATGGCCCTTTAGGGCTTCCATGTTTATGGCCTTTTTCTTCTTGCTTTTATCTCGTAAACATGATTCTGAGGTGAGTTATTCAATACCATAATTAAACAGATTTACACGCATTTACTTCCTCCAAATTCATCTCTAACGCTTCATTTGAACGGTCATCCTTCTTTGTGTTTGCTTGATTCATCGCTTTAGCTGATCGCTCGCTTTGCTGCTCCAAAGATGGTGGCTTTTTTTGATCTTCGCTCTTAACGGGTTTGTACGGTGGCCGAGACGTCTCAGACACCAGCAGAAGCCACAAAAAGGTGATCTTGTAGGACCAACAGGCAAAAACTATACTCAGAAAGTGTAAATCATTTATATTTGCATTTCCTGCCAGGAAAAACGCACAGCGCTTCAGATGAACATGTGAGACACACCATAACGAGACATAGGAAGGACATATTAGGAGGACAGAGTGTAGCGACGCATCATAACGACACACAAGACACAGTCAGACAGCAGAGGTGTGAACCAGAGCTGAATAGATCCAAGCAAACGAGAACCAAGTGAGTAATTACACACGCAGCAGATGTTAAAAGCGCTTTGATACAACCAGAGTTCTGCTGAACGTTCAACTAATGTGGCAGCGTGTCTAAACAAATGACCAACGGACATGAACAGCGAGCACCTGAACATGTCGGCATTCGTGGAACCTCATCGTTTGAAAGCGGCACCGACTTCCATTTTTGTTCATTTCCGTTGTGGCTTTTGTTGATGTCTGAGACGCCTCGGCCTCCGTAGGTTTGAGGTCTTTCCTGTATAAAAGTGACCCATCCTTCAGCGTGGTCACGTTTGACGGGCTGGTTTGAACTGAACAATCCTAGAGGAGAGGGGGAGAATGAGGGGGGGGGGGGGGGGGGGGGGGGGGGGGTGGGGGGGGGGGGGGGGGGGGGGGGGGGGGGGGGGGGG
>JBAMYA010045597.1:0-11603 GCA_037176975.1 Arrhamphus sclerolepis
TCATCATATTAAAATAGTGATATTATGTGTAGTTTTTCCATTAACAGGAACACAGTGGGAAGTAACTACACGACCAGAATTTGGCCTAAAGGACAGGAACTATGTCCTGCTTGATGGGAACTGCTTCTTCTTCCCCCAGTTATACTCATATGTGTAGTCCGGTGGTATAAATGCCTAAGCAGGACGCTCACTCACTAGTAGTTTGCATTTTGGCTGATCATGTCGTGTCTCAGCTAATTCAGCAACTTTTTATTTTCAGTTTCTAAAGACATCAGTATGGCTGATACCAGCGTGAATTGTACTTAGTGATATTGCACATTATAAGTTGAAATACTGAACATAATTTTTGTGTATTTCCTAAATTATGTTATTTATTTCTGGACATATTAACAGGGAGGCCAGCGGAGGTTTGTTTCTGGGGACAGCACCTAGAGGCCAGTGGATATAAACTTAAGAAACTTGTGCTCTACAGAAATGATCAGCACTCATAAACTCTCCACTAAGTTGTTCTGTCCAGGGTCCAGGTGGGTTCATGGCGACCCCTTGGACCTAAACTCCTCCACTCTACTACTGTTATGTTCTGTGTGCAGACATATGTGCTCTCAATAACCAACCAACACTCACTAAAAACCAGTAGGACCATCAACTACCCTGTGAGCAGACATGTTTCTGGGTCTCTGGGTCTTCAGGTGAGAGCTTCCCTTCTCTGTGTTTCATCTTGTCCCACTACACCTCCAGGAGGCTAAGCAGAGGAACTGCAACAAAACCTGCTTCCTGGTAGAACCCAACCTTGGTGGTGACCATCCACTGTAAATACTGGACCAACTACCTGATCACGTGACCCATAGATTTCTACAGAGAGCCTTTGGACCCCACTTTTCCTCCAGTTGTGAAGCACTAACGACTAGCCCCCTGTCGACTAGACGAGACTTGTGGTGGCGGGTTGAGGTTTCGCTCAGCTGCAGGAGACCTGAGTAGCTTTAAACTGCTACCACTGTAGGACACCAACTGTTTTTGTACCAGGCTGTAAATGTGTCTAATTCTGCTGCAAACCTGAAACTTTTCACATGGAGGTCGATGGGGATTTGCTCCGTTTTGGAGCCAGACCTAGTGGTCAGTCGAGGAACTGCAACAAAACCTACACTTCTAGATGAGCTTCAACCTGGAAGTGGGATGGTTGCTGATTGGTGGTGACCTGAAGCAGATCCGTCTTTGCTTTGAAAAAGATTTTCAGCTTTGGAAGTCCCCACTGTTGATGCCAGGTGTAACCGTAACCTGTGTGGATATAGATGAAGAGAAAAAATCTATTCTCACTTCCATCAGAGTGAAAGACTTGTCAGACTGCTGATTGTCCCCCTCATCCCTTCCAAAAATAGCCACTTAGGAATCAGCTGATTGTTGTACATAACCTTATTGATGGCGTGGCCTCTATCAGCTGATGGGAAGACACCATGACCAACACACACACACACACACACACACACACTGTAATCATCATCTAAAACCAGATGCATGGAGCCAGCATGTCTCACATGATCTTATCAGAGCTGACAGGATCCACGAGTCTCTCACACTGGTCTCCATCATTCCTTACATTCCTCACGGTAACATTTACAGCGTTGCTGAGCCGTGGGTTCTCGATGGTGCCTCGCAGGGCTGGCTGATCCACCGCCTTCCCACCCACCCACCATCCCAATGTCCCACGCTGCTCGTCTTGTGACGCCGTCTGAGAGCTGCTGACAGTCAGACCTTTGGAAGTGATGAAGACTGGCATTCACCGCATGCGTGCAGTGGCCAAGGGCCAAACCAAAGGGGACGGGGTGGTGGGGGTTAAATGTACAAACAGAGGGAGAAGGGGGGTGGGCAGTGTGCTGCCCTTTTTAGTGGAGGGACAGACTGACACTGATGTCATCCGTAACCGTTGGGCATGAGTTAACTCTCAGCTCCTTCTCCATATAAGGACGTCTCCTTTCACGGTGCAGCTCAGTTATTCTTAGTAAGGTCGGACAGCAGTTGCATTTCAAGAGCAGGAACTGAAAAATTACACACATTAGTTCTGTATTTTACTACAAAAAAAACAAAGACAAAAAAACAACAAGACCAAATTAAGCTCTAATGAGCGGTGAGAAACTTCATAAACGAGGTCTGCATTTGCTAATGCGTGTTTTAAGATTTTATCTTTTCAAACGGCAGCCTGAATTCCTAAAAGTTTACAAAGCTTTGCAAACTGTAAATAAAAGACACCAGACAATGGTTTCCAGATTTTATAAACCAATATTTTATCCAAAATAGAGCAGGGGTGTCAAACTCACCATCACCATGGTTACTGTTAAAGGGCCAGCGAGTCCGTATTTTCCTCAACCAACTATGTTTTCTCATAAAATCTCAATATTTTTCTAAAATTTAGAAAATTTGTATTTTGTTCTTGTACAATCACAAATGTCACAAAATTGTTAAAATTATGTTTGCTCCCAGATTTGCAAATTTTATATATTTCAATTTTTGCCCTGAAATGATCTTTTTCTTTGTTAGAAAAGTACATTTGTAAAAAGTAAAAATTTTGACAAAAATGAGCAACTTTTTGTTGTAAAATCTATTTCAAACGTTTCCTAAATCCTCAGCCAGCTGCTCTCCACCTCAGTTATTCAACTTTTTGATCCGTCAGACCTGGATCGAACGGACAGTCACACTGAAATCTGAGCACAGAAAACACACGAGTCA
The DNA here is from genome assembly GCA_037176975.1 of Arrhamphus sclerolepis. NCBI lineage: Eukaryota > Metazoa > Chordata > Actinopteri > Beloniformes > Hemiramphidae > Arrhamphus > Arrhamphus sclerolepis. Next base: position 2,722 of record JBAMYA010045597.1, read on the forward strand.
CCTTATCAGGTGCACCTGTCTAGTACCAGGTTGGACCTCCTTTTTCCTCCAGAACCGTCTTGGTTCTTGGTGTCATAGATTCAACATGGCATTGGAAACATTCCTCAGAGGCTCTGGTCCTCTACTGGACTGACATCTGGAGACTGGAGGCCATTGGAGTCCAGGGAACTCATTATCATGTTCAAGAAACCAGTTTGAGGTGGTCATGAAGCAACATCCTGCTAGAAGTATCATTAGTAGAGGGTCCTCTGTGGTCACGAAGGGATGGACATGGTCAGCAGCAGTGCTCAGGTAGGCTGCGGTGTTGAAACCATTGTAGCCTCAGTTAGCTTGGTGGTAACAAGTGCTTGTTTCTATCATCTCTGACCAGTCTGCCTATTCTCTTCTGACCTGTGACATCAACATCTGGATATTTTCTCTTTTTTTTCCCGTCCATCTGTGATTCTGAGTGTCTACCTCTCTAAAGCTGTCTCGGACAAAAGATGGTCAATTGTGGTAAAAATGTTCCGTTGTAGCTCAAAAACGGTGGCGGTAGATCTCACAATATATCTGTCGTTGCCACGGTTCAACAAATGTTCTATCACACAGTGTAACACGCTGTAAATTACTTATCGACTGATTTCACGTCCTGCAGTGCGACTTGAATCTTGAATTAATCTCTTAAGACTGTAATAATCGTATAGTGGGAACCCGGCCTCATATGCTAATATGCTTGTTTTACTAACTGAATTAAACTAATTAGTACTGAGATGTGGGAGCCAAGGTCACCGAGGTTATTCAGAAGCTGAGTCATCAAGTTCAAAATGAGCTCTTATTTTTCATGTAAATGGTAAAAATGTCTCACTTTCAACATGTGATGTGTTTTCTATGTCTTGCAGATCAAATATGGGTTTGTGACATTTGCAAATCATTGCATTCTGCTTTTACCTCCTTTTTAACACACTGTCCTGACCTTTTTTTTTGTTTGGGGGGGTAGTGTGGTGGTGGTGGTGGGTGGGTGGGTGGGTTGGTGGGGTGGGGGGGTGGTGTCATTATCCCACTTTCGACCTTCTTTTCCAATGTCATGGTGATATGTGCGTGATCAGCGACCTTGAGCTGCAGTGTTTGATCAGAGCTGGATTCTTCCTACGGCTCTTGAACGACCTAAAGAGTCGCTCTGCCCTTTTTTGGTCCTTATCGGTGGGTTTAGTCCCTCTGTGGCCAACACACACATGAATTAGAGCAACCGCCCGATAAGCCCCTCTATCGGCCCACTGGGGGCTCCCTTGTGCCTTTTTTTGCTGCTGTCACACACAAATGCCAGCACACACACACGCACACACACACACACGGGTAGTGAAACCTGACCTTTAAGGTTTGCACTTGACAGCTGTAACCTACTGTGGATCCTCTTACCCTGCGAGGACATAACTCTGCATCTACACTCAACCTGAGACTCCCACTATTAATAACACACTGGTGAGAATCGCACTTTTTTTCTTTTTTTTGCCCCCAAACTCCTCTCTGCATGGATCAAATGAGGTGAAACTCTCTTTCTCTCAAAAAACAACTTTGACGATGGCAGAGATGACTCAACCCGCCTCGCTGTGTCTGCCATGCGGCACTTTCAGAGGCTCTGGCCTGAATAATTTAGCGCCAGCGCGTAACTGAGAACAGGATCGGCGCTGGAAACAAGAAAAGGAGGGATTCCCTGCGTCTGTTTCCGAGCAAGCGTGTGCATGTGTGGGCGTTAGTCGTGCTCGGCAGGGGAAGCCCCCCTCCCCTCGTTTCTGCCTCTGCAGTGAGCCTCACCCAAGCGACAGCCAATCACACCACAGCTAGAGGAGAGTTGGGGGGTGATGGGGGAAGCCATGCTGGGGATGGAGGTGCCTGCAGTGATGGGCGTGGGTGTGCACGCATGTGTGTTTGTCTGGAAAACGCTTACGTGAAGCAGAATTTTCACATGCCTGTGCCATGTCGTGGGAATGTGTCGTGTCTTTATTTCTAGCGTTTCTGCTGCTTTTTGGTGATGTCCTTCACATAAAACAGGGAAAGCTGGAGGAGGAGGAAACGGGGAACAAAGAGGTGGAGATGAGGTTGCTTCTGTAGATGTTACGTGAATGACATAAGCAGATGCATAAATAAATATATAGTTTACATAATGTTTGAAGTATTTTCTCTTGTGGCCTCCGTGGATTTCCTTACCTTTAAAAGCTGCGTTACCCCCAAGATGAGACCAAAATTACCCCTGAAAAAGTCTTCTGTGACGTCCCCCACCGGTTTCTGAAGAGCTCATTCTTCTGAGATAAGACGGCGCCACATTAGCAGAAGTTAGGGTCATTTAAAATTATTTGGTACCAATACTAAAAGCGATACCTTGTCTTCTGTACTGATGCCCAAATTATATTTTTTTCTCCAAAAATAATACTTTTGGATGCAGGCGGTCAGGTCACGAGGAAATTCAGTTAATTTTAAAATACATTACAATATTTGCAAAAAATGAAAGCATTTTTGACTAAAATTACAAACTTTGTCATAAAATTGTGAATTTTATATACCTGCAATTTTCTGATAGACCAGAGCCACATCTGGACAGATGCAGGGTCTGAAAATGAGCCAAAGGACCTCCTCATCCAGGATGCCAACTGACGGTGTAATCCTGGACATTTAACTGTGAAGGATGTTGAGCTGATGGCAGGTCTGTGAACAAACCAAGCTGCCGAGGGGAGAGAGCGCCATCCAGATGTTCTGATGACAGCGAGCCGCCCAGTTGGCGCACCTTCCTATGTCAGATGACAAAACCAGGGCCGTCACAGCTGAACATTTCTATCCATGTTGTCCACTGAAGATCGTACATGTCATGACATCATCTCACACCTAAAGACGAAAAGTTTCAAGTCACAGACTAAAGATCGAGGCTCTTGCAGTGTTACTGGTTCCACAACTGCATCTAGACTCCTTTTTGAATCAAAGAGATTTTGTGACAACACTAAGATGCAGAAAAGACCACCTCTGATAGGTCTGGCGGCTGACATCTCTGCATGCCCCAACTCAAGTTCAGACTTGTGATGGTTCTCCTGACTAGAAATTAGAAGAAAAAAAAAAAGGAATTTGATTTGCTTGTAAAATCAGGTAGAAATACTTGCTGATGCTGGATGTGACATCATCCGCTCAGTTGTTGCCAAGCAACAAAAAACACCATGTGCATTTATGGACGTACATCTTGCTTATACCTCCAACTTTCCAACAGTTTGACTAATTTATAGTTTTCTGGTTCAGTTGGTTCAGTTTCTCTTCAGTCAAACCCAAAGGCATCATTCCAAACCGTCTTCACTGCTGTGAAAATTTAGTCGGATACCTCTGCTGATTGGTTGTCGTACTAGAGATTCTTTATTTGCTTTATATTTAACTCTCACCCAAAAATATTCTAAATGGAAATGAAGTGCAGCTCTGATTGGACGGGATCATTTGACCCGGTGGAGGTGTGCAGCAGGGACGGAGCAGGACGGGGGGGTTGGTACATCCATCACACAGACCTGCTCGTCAGACCAACAGTCCTCTGATTTGGATCCATATGCTCTCAGATAAAATCATACCAGCTGTTTCAAATTTGCACCAACAAACCAGGCATCTCTGATGGACGGATGAATGACTCCACTAACGTCCTTTCAGAAAGGACCAACAAACAGACAACCATTACATTTCTATTTTGGTGAACAGAAACACAGAAGTCGTGTGTGATCCATGTTCCCTGAGGGAAATCTGGAGATAATCAGTGAATTCCAGACCTGCTGATCTCTGCTGGTCTTTATGCGGTCTCCTGAGACCAGGACTTGTCAACATGTGTGTGTATTAGTGTCAGTGTGAATGTCACACTGGTCATGGGGGGGAGGGGCCGGCCCACAATTAAATACTTATTATTTCCCCCAGAACCAAATTAAGAAAATTACTTAAGTGCGCTATGAGGAGAAGTGGACGTGACCAGAGGCAGCTCAGAGGCAGAGGTGAAGGGTCAGGGGTCCCGCTGGTGACCCCCAGGGCCGCTGTTTGTAGGCTGGTATGTCCTTTTGCTCTCTCATCACATTAAGCTCACTGAAACTAAAGACGAAGTGTGGGAGGAGTGCTTCATGATCACAGAAAACATGGCTCAACATGGACCCGATGATAGGACCGACAATTAGCAAATATTATTTAAAAGCATGCTAGGATGATGCATGGTTCACAGATCCAAGATGGATTCTGTGTGTAAGAAGAACGTATGTCTTTTCCATGTTGGTCAAGAACAATCCTGAGAAAAATGCAGGACAGAAAAGGTCCCTGAGATCCGTTCACACGTGTTAATTTGGTACTTTCAGTCCAGACCAAAGCACAAAAGGTCACATTTAACCTAGTTTATTTGCAGAAGTCCAGATTCAATGATTCAACAGAAGAAATGTGAAAAAAAAAAAAAAAAAAAATCACAACCAGGTTGGACCACTAATTGCAGTAATCATGCAATGGAGCTTGGAAAACCCTGGCCAGGTTGTTCAGCACCTGTATACCACGAGAAACACGACAGAGGTGGAATGACATGACGTTTCGTTTCGCCTCTGTTACTGATGTAGACTCCCAGTAATCCAGGCCAAGAAGGTATGAATATTATTTTGTCTTTACCACTTGCATTGACCAGTCCTGGTCTCAGGAGATCTAATAAAGATGTCCAGGTCCTTTCATCCAAACGTTTGAACGGTAGTAACAGCAGCAAAACAAGTGCATTCTGGAAAGATGTAAAAGAAGCACAAATACGACTGCAGAGGATGAAGAAAATCAAATCAGACCATCACAGGGACAGTGAGAGATGGCCCTTCATTAAAACATCTAGTCAGTCTTCTGGCTGCAAGGGGGAACAAAGCTCAAGTGTTAAGGAAGTCTAGCACACAGTAGGAAATTGAAATGAAAGAAAAAATATTAGAAGATCCTCTATCTTCTGAGGTTGACCTGCATGCAACAACAGAAACACTGGAAACACCAGCTTTGATTGCAAAAAACCCCACAAACTGCAAGAAACCAAAGCACTTGTGAAGGCCCCATGCCACTGGAGTCACTGGGATTCATATGAGTTAAGAGTCTTAAAAAGAAACAGGATTGTTAGCTTTACTTGATAGATTTGAAGGTTAGACTTTTCATTTCATTTTTTGTGTTTTTGCAGCTTTTTGATGCTCTAGTACACTGTTTCTAAGAATATCTGAATAGATTTTGAAGATGATCTGTTTTTATATTTTCCTTCAGCATGTTTGCAAGCGTCTGAGAGTGTGGGAGGTCTCATTTAGCCACAGCTCCGTCATGGACTTGGAACACTTAGTCTTGGAAAAAAAAGGAGCCACTGCATCCAAAAGATCAGTTCATCTAGAACTGAAAACAGTTACTAACTCACCAGGACTCACAGTAGATCACCACAGTAATCCCTTATACCGAGTTGCCAAAAGCGGCAGAGAACTTAGATGCTGTTAAAGGGAGAACTAAGAGGCTGTCAACAAAATGGTCAGAAATACATCCATGACAGATCTCACTGACATATAAGCTCAAGGTGAAGAGCAGCACAAGGTCAAGTGTGTGTCCCTTCAGGTGGATGGTACCAGTCACGCACTGAGTGAGTTTGAAAGAGTCTGAGATTGAGAAACTCCCTGAGTTTTGGACTCACAACAACATGGATATTAAAAATTACCAACAATTAAAAAGCAATAAAGTCCACAGTCATGCTAGCATGCGGGTCCTCAGAGTCCTCACTAAAGTGTTCACTAAAAGTCAGCTGTAGTTAACAATATGATGATGGATGGATAACTGATGGACTTCATTGACTTCTCAAGCTCTCTGATCATGCGTTTCTTTGGCAACAGTGCTGCTGCAGAAAATCGCTGCATCCAGGTAGTGTTGTTCGCCCAAAAATATAATTTTTTACCTTATGTGACAAGAGACAGACAAGAGTTATTTAACCTCTTAAACTCTCAGGTTGATGGAAAATAAGCTATTTCAAAAATACTGGGATATTTCTTCAAGAAATTGACTGAGAAGCCAAAACAAGCACACAGTATAAATGTTTATGCACCACATTGACACTATGCACATGATAAAACTACACCACCAACACATTTTCATTTAAAGATATTGGCTCTTTGTTCAGCAATTTTACAAAAATTAAATAAATAAATAACTAAATAAAAAACCTTTACTGTTTAGTGCTAAAGCACTGAGCAACAACAATCTGATGTACATTTACTGCAGCTGAATTGTTGAATGAGACCCAATCAAACATCCCTTTGGTGTCAGTTACATCACTCTTCCTGAGATCTGTGCTGCAGTCATGGCAGTGACTGGAAGTGGGTCACAAGGCTGCGTAGCCCCCGGGACATTCACCATCCATGCTCTAAATCCTCGCCTCTCTTCACCCAAAGAGAACTGGGTAAGGGATATAATGAGGCAGGGTGGGGTCCTATAGCAGGGGGTTGCTAGGCAGAAGAGCCTTCCAGAGGAAACAAACTCAGTGACCCCATCCCGATGGATGCTGCACATCAATGTCCGCCTGTAATGATTTATTAATGGGGCCATTAGGAGCGGTAATGAATCCAGTTTTTCAGAGGGAGTATCTGTCAGACTGCACTGACTCTGCAGTAACATCCTGTATACATCTGAGGTGCTGCTAGAGGTAAATTATTTGAAAACAATTATTATTATTAGTAACTTCTTGAAATAGAACCACTTATTCAAGCAAATTCCTGATTTCCTCCCACTGCAGAGTATTTTCTGACGCACGCAGAGACTCGGTTTTGAATGACAAGCACATTCTGAAAGTCGTGAGGCAGGGGAGGTGGTGTATGCGTCACTCAAAGTGCCACTCAAAGCCAGCAGCAGATTCACTGCTGCAGTCCTCCCTCTCCCTCGTTTTTCCTGTTTTTTTCCTCTCTTATATTCTACCCTGGTAGTCTTTACCAGTGATTCACGCCCTGCCGATCTCCAGCCGGCGTCACCGCAAAAGAATCAGCCCCACGAATCGATGGAGGATGCAGCAGCAAAAGAGAAAAAGGTGCTTCAGCTGACTGGCTGTCCGGTATCTGCATCAGCAGCACTTGCTCGGACGTCAGAAACTGCGTAATCTGCTGTAGTATTTGGAGCGCTCCCGCTCTCCCTTTCACACACACACACACACACACACACACACACACACACACACACACACACACACACTTTCAGCCTCTTTATCGTCATCATTTGTAGCTGCCCTCGTGAGCACTGAGTCTCCAGTGAGTAGTGGTTTTGGTACACTGGCTATGACAAACTGGAATGGACACATTTTTGCACCCCTGACTGCATTAAAGCACCGCCCCTCCCCCCTGCTGTATATAGATATATAAATATCTTCTTTGTCTTATTTACTTTCCTTGCTCCTGGGTCTTCATTTCTCAGTGACCAAGAATTTGCAGATTTTCAGTGTCTTTTGTGTTTTTAATTTGCTCTGATTCAAAGCTCTTGGACATGAAGGTTCATTGACTCCTCTTTGCAATAATGTTTGTGCAAAGTCAAAGCTGGATTACGCTTGTAATAAAACCTTAAATGTGATGTTTGGGTCTTTCTCATGCTGCCATGCACATGAATCATATTAGCTGCATTTCCACTGGCAGGTGTTCTGGGTAGTATTTCAGAGGCAGATTGTTGATGTTGAGAAGTCTTTCAGGAACCTCTACCGACCTGCAAACCGTTCCTGGGGTAGGATAGGTGCTCAGAGCAGCCCTGATTAACTTCTGATTGGGTAAGCTGTGGGCAGGAGATGACGTCATTCAACCGCTTAATGTCCGCTTCATGTACGAGTGTTTTTCTTTCCTCATTCAGCGTCACCGTCATGCGTAACAGAAACGCTTCCATCACCTTTATCTTCACCAGTACCATTCACATAATTTTAAATTTGCTTTTCTTCATTAATTTCTCTATTTTTGCAGTCATTGTCTTCTTTTTTGGCAGTTGACAAAGAGCGAAAGTGGTGCACTACCGCCACCATGTGGTTCGGAACAGTAGTTTACACGCAACTGGTCCTGTCACCGTAAGTGGGGACATGATGGCTGAAAGGACTGAGGCCTTGGACATACTGGTAGTGACTCTGCGTACTTGTCCATTTGCGTAACAACCAGCTGTGTTGTGAATGTAATACTGGAGGTCTCCACTTGGGTGCAGAATGTAGGATCAAAAATACACCCTTGAAAAAGTAGCGAGCCAGAAGAAGTTATTATTTTGTTTTTGTTGAGATTGCAGCCAAAAGCCCAACCCCAGTGTCACTGGAGACTGACCAGAAACACTTACAGTGTTTTCATACGTACTTTTACGTTTGGCCGCTATATTTAGATATAACCAACACCACACACAGCTAGCGGTTCAATATTAAGATTGTAAGTGCAGAAGAGCGTAGTACCAGTTCCCTTGTCGTCAGCAGTCACTGTCAACCACACTGGCATCTCTCATGCTTAAGTGGATATTGCACCTTACGTACACATTGCTTATTTTTTGGAGAAAGTGCACAACCAACCGTGCAAAATGAACGCAGGATACACATGTCAGCCATGATGCATTTACATTATTAACAGCAAGTATATGCCAGGCCTAAGGCGGAGGTCAGTACCATTAAAAAAAACCCTGCTAGTGGCAACACACCTCGTATGTACAGTCAGGTCTAAAATGATTCATATCCTGTCAAGTACAAGGAATTTCTTAATTCTCTCATTTCCACATCATTATTTTACCTCAGATTTGATATAAACAGAACACGCTAGAAAGTCTGGAGCCATGAACAATTTATTTTAGATAAAGTTTAAAGAAACATCTTTAACAGGATGAAAACAAAAGATCTCAGTGTCCAAAATGACTCCTACCCTGTCTCA
>JBAMYA010045598.1:0-11603 GCA_037176975.1 Arrhamphus sclerolepis
TGTCTAAAATTCATTGTCACTTTAATTGTCACTTTAATTTTCTTAGTTCCACCTTCAAGTATCTTTATTTTGGTCACTTTTCTGCTGGTATTTTTGCCTTTTTTTTCTTTTTCTCTTTTGTCCAGTTCTGTATTGCCATGCAATAGAATAAGTAAAAATATATATATATATATATGTAACTAGAATAATACAAATATAAACAGAAATAAAAAATAGAAATAAAATAATATATTATTAAATCTATGATAGCTACAGTTCTTGTACTCAAAAACGTAGCTGCAACGCTTTTATGCTGTTTTCCTCTGGCTTCCGTCTTCTGTGCAAAAAAAAAAGTTAAAACAATGACAATAAAAAATGTTAAAGTATTCAGGCTGGAAATGAAAGACATTTTACCAATGTCTTGATTGTATTCTGAGGAAACTGAGACAAAGTGATCACATTTATGAACATCTTTTTTTTTTTTTCTAAAAAGAGCCTCATGTTCAAAGATAGTATCTAGTTATTATATTTATTGGTTTCTCCTAACCACAAATAGCTAGAAGAAATCTAAAATGCAAGCCATCCCAAAGCTCTAGTCTTAGGAGGATAAGTATAAAAAATATATAATGCCAAGCTGCAATTTTTCTGTAAAGTTTTGGTGAATTCTGATGAAAATAAGGTAACATACACATCAGAGAAGTGGCATTAAGAAATCCTGACTGCTGCACAGAATAAATCTCCGTGGTAACTTATCCACTCCTGCTTTTGTGCAACTGACTGGAAGATAAGTTAGTCCAGGATAACTGACAGATAGAGATAGATGGGTACTTTATTCCAGCTTAATCCCTTATTTCCTTGTCTCTGGTCCTCATCAAATGAGAGCATGGTAAGCAAACAAAAATTTGTAAACAAAAAAAAATACTTTGATCCTTTTCTCATCTAAGACTGAATATGTTGTTTGAAAAGATTTTTATTTACATAATAATTTCCCCGATTTTTTTATTTTATTTATTTGTTTGTTTGTTTTGCTCATCAATTTTGTAGATTTTGAGAGCTTTCAAAGTTTTTCAAAACAATAATCACACATTGTATGACTATGACCATTTTTACTGATTTGAAAAATGACAATATGGACAATATCAACCATTACAAAGTCCACTTTGTAATGGAAAAAAAACCCAAAAAACTTTTAAAAACATTCACAGAAAGTCAAAAGATCAACAAAACTATTTACATACAGTCATTAAATCTAGATTTAAATGCAATTTATCCAGGAATTGAATTCACAGCCTCGTCTAGAGTTGAGGAGAAGTCATCAGTTTCTAAAGCCTCATCTTGTTGTCACTTCTTGTTACCAAACATATTTCAGTTGGGACCAAATGGAGCTGGGCAAGCCGTATTCTCAACCTCAGTGTGAGCAGAAAAATATAAGCCAGAAATTGTTCGAATGAATAAGCCTGTAATTATCTTTATGACCATTAGAACAACCTTACGCAGCAGCCGGAATGGAAAAAAGTTAGATCGAAGAGGAGGAAGACATTTGTAAGCAAACAGGCAAAGTATAAACAGATTGATGAAGAATGAGATGAGATGATGATGAAAAGACAAAAAAAATATATATTAGGAAGTCATAAAAAGATGAAAGCAATTGTATTATCATAGATCTACTGGGCATGGAAGAAAACATGTGTGTAAAAGGGTGTGGGTCAAGCAGGAAGATGGATGAGTAAATGATGAGATGGAGAGAAGAGGAAGTAAGGCCTTAGCTAAGTCAGCTGGCATCTACTGTAAATCCTTCCAACCTGTAAATAATTCATAAACACCTCTTTCCATGCTGATGATCGCTTTTATTTTATCACTCACATCCGCTACAGACTGTTGACTTGACTCCTCAGCTTATTGTAGCACAAATACACTTTTGTTTAACACTTCTTCCCCCACACGCAAACATCTTCCATCTCTTTTTTGGTGTTACTTTTTTAATCTATATTCCACTGCTGGCAAAGATACTTAAATGCACCGGATGAAACCGACTAGACTGGGTCGGATCAGAACGAGCTGAGGATCAAACCTGACGAATGAAATTTCCACTCTTTCAGACATAGAACAAGATGTCAAGGACATAAAAAATACTGCACCTGTTCACAGCAAACAAAATGTTGAAATTAAACTGTTAAAATTAGTATCTAGTCATATGTTAGTGTCTGGGTTAGTGACTATTCTAAACAAGTCACCTGTTTCCAGGTGTTCAATTGCAGTTACAGCACAAGTTTACCAACAACAGCATCTGACATGGAGGCTTGGAAACTGACAGCTCCAATTTGGGGATAAAAGGAGACCCAGCAGACAGAGTTTATCCACCTCTACTCAGTGAGCTGACTCCGGCGGTCCAGGAAAGTGCACAGACACTTTGGAGCTGCTCATGTCGAGTGTTGTGACACAGAAGCAGATGAACACATCAAATTAGTGAGATGAAGCTCTAAAATTAGGCTACACCGTAAATCATGCAAGAACACCTTTTTTTTTCCTTTTTCCTGGAAGGTTCTTTCTCAGAAACAACAAGAACAAAAAAAGCTCTGACGCCTCACACTGTTTATATCCTGCAGATCAAGAATCCGCCTGAGTCTCATCACATAAGCAGAAAGAACATCCCTAAAATGGACAACTTCAGTCAAGCAGACAAAGAAAGCGAAGTGTCAGAGAACGTTGTCTGCTCTCAGCCTTCTGCCCCAGTCATCCGTTCATTCTGCCTCATGATTAAAGAGTGGGAGATAACACAGCAGATGCTCTCCACTGGGAAAAGACGCTGCCATGAGAAAAGAATGGCATCAAAGGAATCAGTAAAGTTTTGATTAAATAATTGAATTGTCATTTAAATTTAAATATACACAGTGTGTTCGAAATTTAGATTGCAAATTCAGATAGGGAGAAACTTTATCATCCATCATGGTCTAGTGGAAGTTAGTGCACATATTATCTGGAAAATACGAGTTGAAGAATAATAACACAGAGTAAGATGGTTGTTACATGTGTCAAACAGATTTATGTTGTTGATATTAATATAGAAACTGAAGAAGAAGAAAAGGGTGTACTATCTTGGATTTGGTTCTTGGCATGCTTAATTACTTTAGTTCATTATTTTCTTTTGTTTCTAAGCAACAAATTTAGCTATGGCCATTGAGTTTGAGTGCACAGCCTTTAGACATGTCTGGTGTACTAATGTCATGAAACACTCCTCAACAGCCTGAGGTGTCAGACTTTATTCACAGATAAGAAACTCACAAGCACAATCGAACCAGTTATTGTTCTCATCCACAGTCTGTCCTACAAACACTGTCGTCATCTTCTTCTTCTGCTGTTCCTCAGCTTCCACTTTAAAACTCAAGTCTATTAAAAGACATGAGAAGACAAAAGCTCCACTCTTAATAATTGTCCCATGCAGGCACCTAAGAATGACTAAAAAATGTTATTTCAATTTTATTCCAGTTTATTCAGTTCAATTTTTATTAATCTCCAAGTAAAAATTACACTTTCAGATGTAAGTCATCATTATAAAGTAACTTTTAAGAGTCATTGTAAATATTATGTTTCAGTCTCTGTTGTTAACTGCGTTGAGGATGTACGGTATTGCTCATTCCTCGATTAACAATCACCTCCAGGGACTCCAGAGCAGTCCCCGACACAGTCATGCTTTTCAATTGAGTTTTGTTTGTTTTGTTTTTTTTTTTTTTTTTTTATCAGCAGCTGTCCCAACAGATGACTGCGGATAAAACTGCACTCGCCACCACAGAATTACAAAAGATATGCAACATCTTGCTGCAAACACTGGAGGATCTAAGCTTATTCCAGAAGCACAGTCTGTTTGTCTGTTTGTTTTACAATATCCTCTTCTGCTCAACCATATTGACTTCAAGAATTTGTAGATCCAGAGAAAAACTTATTTATTGTGGATTTGTCATTTTTGAGCAAAAGTGGCCCAGGTCTTAACAGGTTAAACCTCCTTTTCTGGACAGAAAAATAATGTTCAGTTTATTTCTGATCCTACTAAAATCCACAGTTCTCCTTTCTCTTGTTCACATTCAACGACTGTTCCCATATTTTGCCACAAAGGTGTCCACTCTGTGCTCAGCTCTGTCCACCACTGACACCCAAAGCAGCAGTCCTCAGAGTGATCCTGGAGATGATGGGATTTAGACCTGTACTAGAAACCAGACCAGTACAGAGCAAAGACAATCAACTGTGCAGTGGAGTGTTCCTGTGCTGCTTAACACACGATCCTTCTGTTTTATTAAGTGGTCTGTCAGTTGGTCAGTGATTCACTCAATTAACAACAGCAATAATGATTGTTAGTATTTTTGTTGTTATTAATATTACAATATGAAAGAGGTCAGAAGGAAGTTGACAGGACTTATACAGAATAGATCTGATCTAATATAACAGCCATGAGAAGGACGAAAGGTGTAAAAAGAGATTTGAAAAAGCTAGAGATGGTGTGCTTGACATCAGGCTGTTCTATAAAATGGGGGCTGTGGTGGAAAAGACCCGATCTCTCTTTGTCAACAAAGTGTTTGGGAATATTTAGCAGGCAACTATCCGTGGATCTCAATGGTCAGAAAGGTATATACTAGGTCAATAAGTCCTAGATCTATTAAGGGCCAAGGCCATTTAAAGCTTGGAAGGTGAGCAGTGAGATTTTAAAATCAATACAAAATCTAAGAGGGAGCTATTGCAGGAGGGCAAACACAGGGGGTGGGGGATTTGTTTGTGCTCTCTTAGATCCAGTATTGAGTCTGGTGGGAGATGGTGATGGATCCCTGATTAATGTATGAGTGTAGTGCTACGCAATAATCAAAAAAAGAACAATCAAAGATGTGCACATTTTACACGTTGGAAGCTGAAAGAAAAGAGTGGATTGGAGATATTTTACTAAGGCATAAAGAAAACAATTATGTGAACATGTTTTCCTTGAGAATTAAAACTGATCTTAAGAAGTTCTTTATGTGGACTTAATAAAGACATAGGCATGATAAGTAGCTGAATGACCTCAAACTTATGATCACTGAATACAAGACTGTTTTTGGGACAAATATTGATTTATTGTTCGAAGAACAAACTTGGAGAGTAGTGACCCTGCTGGTATTGATGTATGCATAGTTGATTGTTATCACATAAAATGATAATATACATTATATTCTTGCATAGGCTTCCCAAAAGCATGTAGGTGGAGAAGAGATTGGTACTGAGGACTGATCCTTGAGGCACCCCACAACTCAGCCACTGAGGAGGTAAAGTTCTTCAGAATTACAGAAAAAGGTTCTGTTGGACAAATGTGAGAGTAAAAGCCTGACAACCAAGACATTTATTCTAAACCAGCACTTTAAATGATGTAGGAGACTGTAATCAGTAGTATCAAAGACAGAACCTTTAATGCTCATTTGTGACTTTAACAAGTACTGTCTTTGATCTGTTAAGTGCTTTCAGCCAAATTCTGTGGCCAGCAATGAATAACTCTTCATGTCCAGTTTTCTTCATATCCTTCATATCCAGATACTTGTCAATGGCACAGACACACTTGTATCACAGATGTTGGTTTTTGTGGCTTTAACTTACAAAATCTTTGATGTTCTTTTTCATCTTTGGTGTTTGAAACTTGACATCTGAAATGTGGACCCATCTATCCATGGACTCCACGTCTGCTGTCTTTCTGCTTTTCTTACCAGAGAACAATGTTTTTGTTTTGTTTTTTTTTCCCCTTGCAGAATTGTTATACAGCTTTCTCTGTGCAAAACACAGTTTGAGAACTTGTGAAGTTGTGAAGCTTCATCATTTACAGTACATAATACCAAAAATGACAATGGGTGAAACTCAATATTTGAAGCCAGTGATCTTAATCCAGGCAGCACTGAGTTAAAAACAAGCATGATTCTGTAATTAAAATCACTGCCTGAGCTCAGGAGCACATCCAGAAATCATTGTCCAAGACTATCATTGGCTATGACAAGCCAAGCTAACTTTAAAGCACTTTAAAAACATCAACCATTGACCAAAGCACAGAGCTCCTTTAAAATGGACCTGCGGCAAAATGAAAAACTATTGTGTGGCCCAACTACGTGAAAATTTTTATTCTTTTTGGAAACCAAGGACTCTACCTCTTTCCAGACCTCACTTCACAACTCTTCAACTGGAAAGGAAACATCAGTGCTGAAAATATGAATAGTATATATATAAGGATGCTCCTATCCAGACATCATCCTTTTCAGGTAGACTTAGCATCTACCAAGATGCAAGATAATACAAAGCCACATATAGAAGCAGGAGTTTATAGCAGAAGAGTTCAGGTCCTGGAGCGCTCACCAAAGATGGAGGTCTGTTAAAAGGCTTCAATCCTATATCAGACAAGAATAAGACAACATTCCTCTACCAAAACAGCAGTCCTCTGTGTTTAAAGAAGAGAGGATGTCACACAGTGGTAAATATCACTCTGTCCCAACTGCTCAGAGAAATGTTGCTGCCATTGAATTCAAAATTAACTTCTTTTTTTTTTCTATCCTATTGTAAATAAAATATCAGTTTCACTGTGATGGACCGGCAACCTGTCCAGGGTGTACACCTGACTTTCGACCAAACAGAGTTGGGATAGACTCCAGCAGACCCCTGTGACCCTGCACAGGAATAAGCTGGTATAGATGATGAATGGATAGATAAAATATGAGTTTATGAGCTTTACAAATTATTGCAATTGATTTTTATATACAGTGCATTTTACACCGTGTTTAGATGAAGGTTGCAGATTCATCTTTTTTTGTTGCATTTTAGACAAACTTCCTAACTTTGCTTGGAGGTCTGTCATTGAACGTTTTAAAGGGGGGACAACAATCAATTTAATGCATCCTTGTTCTTCAAAAATGTCTGCTCCTCTGAGGCAAATTCAGCAGCAGATGTGGATACTAGGACAAAGCAGAAGAGGGAACAAAACTAATTAAAAGTCTCTGAACCTGATAGAATAGGAGGCATGTATTTTTATAGTACAAGGGAACCTAAAATTGTTCTTGAAAAACAATAATGTAAAGCAAATTCAGAAGAGATGTTACCCAATAATGATCAACAACATTGTAATTGCTCATAAAGGAATTTATTCAGCAGCATTTGATCTATAATGAGCAATTGCAGTTTTATTTTGCATGGGATAATGACGTTTCTCAGTTTGAAGCCCTCATTCATGAGCCTCACAAATAAAGGCTGTGTTTCTGCTGCATTTTCACCCTGAATTTCCATCACTTGTTATGGTGGGAAAGATTTCAAAACTGAATGCGTGTGGTGCAACTGTGCAACTGAGATGTCAGGCACGTAGGCGATCAGTCAGCCAAACAGTGTTATTAAGCTTCAGCTCTTCATAAAACCATAATAAAGGATCTGCTTTATGGATTCTTGTCAGTATAAAAAGCCACATTCATATTACCATCCTAATTCAGCTCATTAATTTTGGGGCATTATAAGAGTTGCTACTTGTGTTTGTGTGTCTCAAGTTGACTTTCTGGTCTGAAGTAGTTCTGTTCACTTCAGATCGGCTTACAGAGACCAGCTTAGTGTTTGCCGTATCAATATGTAATTAGAAGCCAGGATTCGCTGCAGTTTGGACCGTCTGTGCGTGTGTGTGTGTGTGTGTGTGTGTGTGTGTGTGTGTGTGTGAAGCCATGAAGTTCCTTTATGTGCCATCATTATACTTATGAGGTACAGACAGCTGCCCCGCAGCCACTGGAGTGCTCAAACACACACACACACACACACACACACACATCAGATGCACACATGCGCTCACACACTCACACACACACACGGACAGTTTGCTGGTTAATGGAGCTCTTCTCTTCTTTAATGAGCGTTGTAGTCGTTCTTCTTTTCACTATCCCCATCATTACCTCTCTTTCTTCAGATCTCTTCTTCTCCTCTTCTCTTTTGTACCTGTGCCTCCCTCGTTCTTCTTTTCTTTTCTCACATCCTCATGTCATCTTTCATTTCTCCTTTTGTAATTTCTCATCATTGTTTCGTGGGTGTGCCTCTCTTGCACCCTGGTTCATGCCACTCTTCACCAACCTGCCTGCTTCAGTCTTTCATTTCACTTCATTTCTCCTCATTCACTTTTGTGCCCTTTCTTCTCATATTTCTTTTATTTTCTCTCTGTCCTTCATCTCGTAGCTTGACAACATACTTTGAAGGCTCCAACACTGCTGTTACTGTTAATTTACACTAACGGTAAGCAATTCATGTGCAGCACTATTTTTTTTCACTTACAAACCTCGGTTACTAAACTGCCACTTCTGTTCACACTCCTCATAAATACCCATAAATAAAAGTGTTTGCATCTTAGAAACAACTACTTAACTAACTGGAGAACACTGGTTAATGTATAATCTTTTACATCAATGCTTCATCATAAAGAGCTGCATAATGTGTTTATGTACTTCCACTGGGAACAAAAGTGATACAGGTACAAATGTTTAGTATCAGTCAATAATCAAATCCTAGTCAAGAAAAAAACAGTGCAGCAGTGTTCCTTCACAACTGCATGAGAGACAAGTAATGTTAACTTTCCAGTTTTGTTTAGGGCTCGAGAGTAGAATGCAGACTACTGAAGTAGATGAATGGTTTATTGAGGAAATCGGGAGTGATGCAAAAATCCAGGGGTTTTGAATCCAAAGATGGTTGGCAGGAGATCCTGAGAACACAAGGGAAACACTTGTGTGACACAAAATATAATACTATAACTTTAAGCTAGAAGGTCAGAGATCTTGTACCAAACAAAGACACTGAACCATCTGGCTAGGAGTGGAGTGGAAACCAGGGCTGATCTGCTGGACGAGAGGGAGGAGCATACAAGGAGGAGGAGACAAGGCCCTAATCCTAACAAGTAAAGTCACACAGGAAAACTAGGAACTAGTTATAGTTGTTAAAGGCTACACCTATTTATTCATTTTCTCTTCTGTTAAATAAATAATGGCTTGGTAAAAATAATTACAATTTTGTTTGAGATTTTATTTGACAAATACCAGATCCCATAATGAAGAAAATTATAGTATTTAAAGAAGATGCCTTTGCAAAGCCAAAGAATCCAACAATGAACAGTTATAAACTAAGGTTTTCGTTCACGATGATGTTGTTCACAACTGTAAGTGAAGCAGTTTCAGTGTTGCATTAAGGCCTAATTTCCTGTATTCTATCATGAACTGAGGTGTGTGGTGAGGACCCAACTTTCAGGGACCAAAGGGCAGCAGAGTTTCAGTGAAAGATCCTTATTAGTAATCCTAATGACCATTGTGAAATAACTGTGGCAAACTCTCTCTCTGTAACTTTAAATTGGTTGTAAAATTATGGTGTGAATGATTATTCAATGACCATCTCAAATGTCTTGGGACCAAGGACTGTCTAAGATAATTTTCTGATGCAGTCAGGAATCCTGCGACTGCCTCTACTGACCAGCCACATGAAATGCATCATGAAATGATTTCCCTCATTGTTGCCTATTTACATACATTAAAAGCTACTATTATATGGCCCCTTTTCTTGTTTTGCTTATTGTTGGATGTTTTCCATCAGCACAGTATTGAATTCAGGAGGTCTCATGATTGTGCAGAGCATACATACATACATATATGAGAAGACCTCACGTGAATCCAGTCCTCAGGCATTGGTATTTACTTACTGAGGTTTACGGGGAGGGCATACCTTTTATGAGCTTTCTCTTGGTTGCATTTGCACAGCAGATAAAGAACTGACTCAACAGCCTTGTTCAAATATTGGATCATTAAGTGCTGCGTATCACTACTGATGACTTCTGGTGGGGTCTCTGCCACGCCTGTCCTCCTGGCTTCATGTTCACCCTTCTGAACTTCCTTTGCAGTCTGCCTGAGGCTGTTATGTCTCGCAGCCGCATGGCCCTCTCAATCCTATATCAGGCTTCCGCGGCAGCCTGTCACAGCCATCTTCTGGCCCTGGTCTGTCTGTTTCTTGCTTTGTCAGTTGAAATTACATTTAATGTTTGGACAGTTTTGGAAATTCCATTGTATCACTTTTTGCTTTTGGTTTTGTTTGAAAAGGTTTCTTATATTCTTAACAAACTTGCCTCCATCTGTAAGCTTTTGTGCCATCTATCTCTTTTAACTCCTGTTAAACTGATGCAACTTTGACTGTAATAGACATAAAAAGCAAACAAAAAAAATACAAATGGACAGATAAATTTGGGCTTATGCAATATTCTTATTATTGGAACAGACAACTGAATGCACACCTACATACACAGCATGCAGGGCAATCTGAGACTGAGCTCAGACAGACAGGGTGAAGATAGACAGTGTAAAATAAGACTCCCCCCAGCAGCCTAGGCCTATCGTAGCATAACTAGGAGGTGGTCTAAGAGACTACAGGACATAACTATATTGAAGAATTCTAACAAGATTCCATTTATTTTGTCAATATGTTCCAAAATATATGGTTGAGCTTTCAGAATAGTGACTGACCTCACAATACACTCTTGAAACACATTACTGATAGGATGAAAATACCAGGTTTTCTTATTTTTTTCTATGTTTTGGGCCCTTGGAGGACATACAGTACACAAGAGTCCAATAAACCAACACTCCTGGACATTCCAGATGCAACCGAATCAAATGAATACTCTATACATTTTTTTTCTTTTGAAACAATGTAATATTCAGAAAATATATTTACTGTTTTTTCTTTGTAATGACTCTGGAGAGGAAAATGCTTTTTGCTTCAGTGGGCTGTATGAGAAGCTTTCAGAATTTATTAGTGTCACTGCTACTAAAAAATTGTCTCTGAGAGCTGCTCCTAGGGGCCTGATATACTTTAAAACAGCAAGACTCAAGTTAAATGCTAAAATTTTCACAAAGACAGTGCTTTCAAACTGATTATTACAGTAGTCCAGTATGTCTTCCAATTTCTTACAGTTATCAAAAATGTTTATCGAAGCACATGAACTGTTATTCAAGTGATTCACTTGAAGTGAATTACCAATTTGCTGTATTTGTACTCCACCCTGAGAATGTCATTTAACATAACACATAAAAAGTGAACCTACATACATTTTTGCACTTTTAATCTTGTTATGAACAAAAGAAACAAGAACACACACATTGCAAACATAAAAGGAGAAGAACTGTGCCCCAAGTCATTACACTGTTATTAAGTTGTGCATTTGTTGTGTGTTTCTTTCTACTGTGTGATTTTCAAAAGCAGCCTTGCAAGGAACATTTAACAAAGCCCTGGTGACATGATCTCATCATCTTCAGCTCTGTGCCTTCATGTATATATTAGGAAATGCTACAATGAATCATGGGGAGTATTATCAAGTGAGAAGACCTTGTCTGTGGTTTCTGTAAAGTGTGTGACGTTATGTCTGCTGTGACTAATTATGCCAACAGCAATTCTTCCAGAAAGGCTATGTTTGCGTTATAAAGGCTAGTGCTTTGTTTTGGATAAAAGCAATGCTCATATGCTGCTTTGTAGTTCCCTCTTGTTGCCATGGCAATGGAGCTGCACCTGTCCATCCTTACCTGAAAAATTTATAACTGCTAGGTACCCAGGAAAAGGACGTCAAGTGTTGTCTG
>JBAMYA010045599.1:0-11602 GCA_037176975.1 Arrhamphus sclerolepis
TAGGCTCCAGCAGACCCCCGTGACCCTGAACAGGAAATAGCGGGTATAGAAAATGGATGGATGGATGGATGGATGATTAAAAACCTTTAGGTTTAAACACTAAAATCATGTAGCAGCATTTACAAGCTAATGTTCGGCTTTTTCAGTTTGGTTTTTCCTATGGTAGACCAGTTTCCAGGGATGCTTCAGTGTTGCTGAGCCAAAAGCTACTTTGACAAGAACTGCATGAGTTGAGTCAGAACTGATTCAAGGTCACTGAGTATGGAAAACATGTAAGAAGCTTCATTAATTGAAGCTGTGGTAGACCAGGACTCTTTGTGTTGTTTAAGGTAAAAATAACTTTTTTCCCCAATTCCACTTATTTCTCAGTTCAAGTGGAAATGTGTCCATGGTGTACCCCTGTCTTTCACCAGAAGAAAGCTGGGATAGGCTCCAGCAAATCCCAGTGACTGCACAGGAAAAGACAGGTGTAGATAATGGATGAATGGAATGGTTGATTTAGCAGCTGGGGTTTGTTGATTTTTTTTTTTAAAGCTCCAATCCATCCATTTTTAAAGCTATTAGTATAAAATCTGGTAAAGTTTGCGTATCTTATTTTAAATAACAATCACATACTGTGTTTCATAGAACTCGCAGACCTGAGGAGGAAGGAAACAAAATAAAACATTCTTACAAGCATTTGGTTGAAACTCAAAGATGTTTGGACATAGACTTATCAGGTGGACAGATAAACTGTTGCTCATGTTGCTCTGTACGTCTTGGACATTCCTGAAGAAAACTGATGGCACTGAATGCATTAAAAATGTGTTTATATGACCAAAATGGAAATTAGATTATATAGTGGATTCCTTTATACCATGTCAGTGAAATAAAGCCATACATTTGGAGGTGTGTTCAGGATGAACATTTTGTTGGCAGTTACATTTAAATGTATTGTTATGTTGTTGCAAAAACATAATACATTCAGTTACATGGTATATTTATTGAAGTTATATTCCATTGATATATTACTGAAGAACAAAGAAATGTTCCCCTACATGCCTGTGAAGTCTGTTCTTGTATTCCTCTCACTTCTAGGCCAGTAAGAAACCAAAGACATCAGTGCATAAAGCAAACCATCACATGAAATCATCAAACAGAAAAGCTGCAGGACCAGACAGCAACAGCTCTAGACTGCTCAGGGACTGTGCTGACCAGCTCTGTGAGGTGGTCATATACATCTTCAGCCTGAGTCTCAGTCTGGAGAAGGTCTCTGTCCCATGGAGGACCTCCAGTGTGGTTCGGGTTCCTAAAAATATGTATGCCAAAAAATCAAACCACTACAGACCTGTGTGGTCAGCAGCACTGGGGCTCCTCAGGGGATGGTACTCTCTCCCTTCCTCTTCACACTGTACACTTCAAATTTCCCATTCAACACCAGCAGCTGTTACATCCAGAAGTTCTCTGACGACAGGTCAGTCATGGACTTTGAGGACAGGTGTGAATGGAACCACCACCTCGGACATTGAGCTGGTGGGCAGCTTTAATTACCTGGGTGTTCAGTTCAACAATAAGCTGGACTGGTTCCACAACACTGATGCGCTTTACAAGAATGGACAAAGTCGCCTCCATCTTCTGAGGAGACTGAGGTCCTCTGGAGTGTGCACGCGCATGCTAAGAACCTTTTACGATTCTGTGGCAGTCTCAGCTATTCATTACGCTGTCCTCTGCTGTGGGGCGGGCAGCTCTGACTGGGACAGAAAGAGACTAAATAATCTGGTCAGGAGGACCAGCTCTGTTCTGGGCTGCCTGATGGACTCTGTGGAGGAGGTGGGTGAGAGGAGGTTGTTTGCCAAGCTGACATCCATCATGGACATCCCTGTCACCCGCTGAATCAGACAGTGGAGGCTCTGACCAGCTCCTTCAGTGGCAGACTGATTCACCCTCGGTGTAGGACGGAGCTCTACCACAGATCTGTTATTCCCACCACTGTTAGACTGTACAGTTCCACAGTTTAGTTGTACTCTGGTCTCTCCCATTCTTTTTTATCTTATTTAACTCCGCAGACAGGTCTGTGGAATAGCTTTAAACACATCAACCCCCGCACACCTGCAGTTCTTAGTATTATGTACAAAGCATGTATCTTCAGTTATTTTGTATATTGTATTTTGTGCATAGTATTTCATCTTTTTCTATTTTTTATTGCTAAATTAACAACTTGTTTTTTCGATGTAATATTGTTTTTTGCACTTTGTATTTTGTTTTTGAGCTGCAATCACAAATTAATTTCCCTGCTGAGGGATCAATAAAGTTTGATCTAATCTATCTAGTCTAAGCCTCACATAAATCCTTATTATTGTCACCACAGATTTGTCTTGTAATTCTGAAGAAACAGAAGAGCAGTCATTATGCTCCAGAGAGAGGCGAACGAAAAAGAGAGAGAAGAAGGAGAATAGAAAATGCAAAGTCATAATTGGGCCATAAAGAATATTGTTAGCAGTAAATGATCCACATCAAGTGATGACTCAGCAGTTCTTGGATCCTATAATCAGCCAACAGGCCTGTGACAGAGTTGGTGACACTCGTGGATAGACACACATGACTAAAGCTAAGAGAAGAAATACATCAGTGATTTTGGTGTAATTTCCAAATGTACCATTTGTCCAGGTGAAACTACAATTTTGTGTTATTTGTACTTCATTTGCCTTGGTTTTCATTTCCCTTTCAGCCTCCCATATCAAGGAGAAACAAGGTACTTTTTACAAACTTTATTCATCTTACAGCTTCAGAAACTGGTAAGATTAAAAAAAAACAGAAATAAAAGATATTGCACACAAAAACATGACAACTTATGGGATCCAAGTTAGGTGTCAGTATTGGTTGGTTATTTTGGAGTTTCCTCTACCAGAGAGCAGCAGTCAGCGTAGCATATACTTCACATTTTACAGCTTAAATTGAAGGCTGCAAATACAACCTGTGTTACGTTTTTAACAGAACATGGAAAAAGAACAACTTTCTGCCATTTTTTCTTTTTATTTGTTTAAAACAGACAATGTAGCAATACCATCTTTGACCACATGGTGGCATTATATGACAAGAAAGTTCATATGTCAACCACTGGCGTAAGACAGAATTAAATGCACCTTTAAAATGACAAGATGTGCCAGATCAGAAGTTTGCTTTAACTCCTGAATCGCAGTTTGATGTCATTCTGCAAAATGAGTTTGCTTCCGGTGAGGTCTTAGATGGAAGGACCTTTGGGGTTTGGCACAAAAGGAGTCGAAACACAGAACTGACACTTTCTAAAACAGATTCATAAAAGCCACAAGGTCGAAATGTAATTGGCCACCAGAGATTACCAGCTAGTTGAAGACAACAGTATGGCAAGGAGTGGCAGAAAGTCATGCGTTCAAATACAGCAAAGCTTGATGGAGTGTGTGCGGAGCTGTCTGGAGGACTGGTGGAACCAGTCTGGATTAAGTCTGGATAAGCATAGTCAAACACCCAGAAATAGGCCATTTTTGAAGTTCAAACCACTGCATTTTTGCACATACAACATTGTACGTAGTATAGACTGGATACTGGTTTGGCAGTTGTTCATAAATAGTATGCCACCATAACAGCGACCCTGCTATGGGAACAACTGAAAGACTGGCTTTGCATTAGGGGTTAGATGATGTGAGAGAAACTGAAAATCAGTGGTGACTGCTGGTCTTTCAAAGTAGGGAACTCATTGTCGGCTTTCATCAGAAAATTTGTATATTTATGTATACGTAAACCTAAATATGAATGTGAATGGCAGGAGTTTGTTGTTTTGTGTTGTTTTTCCCGTCTTCTTTCCTTCAGTGATGCGGTGCTTGATAGTAGCGGACAGGAAAGTTAGAGCCACAGTTTTTAATGTTTTTCTGGTGTTCTGTGGTATGGCCTCCTTCCCCCTCTCCTTCCCACACGATAGGGAAAAAAGTCTTACCTAGTGCTCGTTTAGGTGCTCTCACTTTAGATTCAGGGAAATTTTATCAGACTTGCAGCTGCTGTCCCAGAACCTCCAGGAGACTTGTGATGTCTGTAAATTCTGCTCTCCGTTCCTTTTCAAGAAAATGGTCTGTGGACTAACTAACAAAGGAAGTGC
The DNA here is from genome assembly GCA_037176975.1 of Arrhamphus sclerolepis. NCBI lineage: Eukaryota > Metazoa > Chordata > Actinopteri > Beloniformes > Hemiramphidae > Arrhamphus > Arrhamphus sclerolepis. Next base: position 4,109 of record JBAMYA010045599.1, read on the forward strand.
TGAAATTATGGTAAACTGAAACAAGGAAATACTATGAGTGTGTTTTATTTACAGTGAAGAAATGAACAATGGAAATGGACAAACAATTTCAGCAAGAAATGGGTTGCAGTTTGTCTCTTGACATCACTTGCAGTCACGATGTGTGTGAGCTCCCAATGATCAAGTGACGGTATATATCTTAAAATAACTGTCAATCAAAACAGGATTCAGCCTTTTGACTGGTCCTTCAATCATCATGCAGAAGCTCGGCGTCCAGGTCCAGCCCACAGATCTATTCACCCCCAGAGACGCTTGGGACAAAGCCTGGTATTTATCCAATGACAGTTGAGTTTCAAGGCAATGAAAAAAAAACTGTTCCATGCAGTCCCATTGAACCGCATGGAAGCTCAGCCTCTACGGCAAATGCATTGATCATAGAACATATAAGAAATAGATTTCTTGAAATCTATGGCATTGATGCTACGGGAGTATATGAGAAGTTAACAAAATCTAGTCAGTTGATTTATGATAAGCAGCTGATTCTGAGCAAGCATGTTCTAACATATTTGTAGTTAATGAAATGTTAACACAACTGCACTGCTGATCTTCCCAAATGCTTTATGTATTTGTAGCATAGGTTGTGCAGTTGCTTACATTCTGCATAGTGTACGGTGTACTCCACATAGTCGGTCGATGCTAATCGATGCTATTAGACCAGTATGTGGTTTCCAAAACTACCATAAACACAAACCCACAAGTGTAGTGCCTGAGGGAATCTAACAACCTTCAACACTGATAATTAAAGTTTTGTCTGTGAGCCAAAAAGGCATGAACTGACCATTGAGTAAATCTTAATAAATGAACAACCTCAATTACTCATATTTATTTGATGAGCAAATAATATTTTGTGGACTAATTGAGGAACATCAGCCCTAAATTTCAGCAACATGTGATGCTGTAAGGTTAAGATGGGATTCTATTTAAATGTTTAACATTGTGACCTGCCTCAAACTGTGGATCCTAAAATGCAATGTGATGACATGAGAATGAGATCCATTTTTAAAAGTACAGAGTCTTTCCAGGCCGCGCCATAAATGTATGGAGAGGTACATTTTTGTGTGAACTGACCTGGTATCAGCAGCCTCTTATATATGAATTATTTATGAGAAGTATGGGGACCTGTGAGGCTCATAACGGCCTAACAGAGACTTGGCCAGCATCCCTTCAAAGCCCCTCAAGTTGAGAAACTTGTCCCTCACCATATTGGGCTTGATGTCACAACTCCATCTGGAGCCATTTTTGAAGCAACCATTTCACGTCCTTCCTGGCAAACACTCACCCATTGCATTTGGATGTAGAAGAGAATTTGCTTTCACCAAGCAGAACCCGAGTAATGAGAACAACAGTAAATGAGCAGTAGCTGGTAGTGAAAGTACACATGGATCTTTTTAGCATGTTGTTGGACCTCACACATAGTTTGCCATAATGTTTTAAAAACAGATTAGACTGCAGATGTTAGTTTTGTACTCTTTTTGTATGTGATATTAATCATTTTGCCTCCGTCTTTTACTCTTAAACCTTTTTTTATTCTTTCTCCTTTCCCCCTGTTTCTCTATTTTCTCATGCACGCCCTGCAAATTTGTCAAGATCCTTTGCATCCTATCCTCCTCATCTTTCTTCTCCCCCTCACTCTGCTTGCATATGCTGCGAATCAGAAAAGGTTTCCAGGGGGAACAGTTCTGAATATTATCTTAAATTTTTCATTCCTCATCTATGCTGCTAGTTTTACCCTCCATTTGTTGCCTAGAGCCAAAAAGCAACATGGGATTCACGAAACGTGCAGACACCACAGAAAATGTGATTATGGCCTATCCATCTCTCTTTCCATCCTTTTCTCTCACAATCCAAAACAGCTTGGGAATCGTGAAACGTGCTCACTTCTTAGACTGGAGCACTTCTCTTTCTGTCTGCAAGACCTCTTGTGTCTCTCATCTGCCCCGCCTTGTTTTTTTATTTCCTTTCCTTCCATTCCTTCTTATTTCATCTCCGTTTTACCAAAGTTACGTCACGTCATCACTGCTTCACTCCACAGTTCAAAATCTTTTTTTTTTCTCTGCCTTTCTTTTCGTCTATATTTCACTCCCTTATGCTCAGAAGTAATTCTCTCCCTCCTCTCTGGAGCCTTACTCATCATCATCATCCTCCCTTTGTCTCACACACACACACATACGGTACAATATTCTTATTGGCATGCACAAACCCAGTCTGCATATCAGTGTCACCGCTTCTGACCAATAGAGAGGATGATAACATTTGAGGTGTGCTGAGGGAGAGAATAAGAGCAGAGAAAAGAGGAGGGTTATGCACAGAGGTGCTATTTTATATGCTGAATAACACCTTAAAATAATGTGAAAAACTTTTAATCCCCCCCTCCTCCCTTCAAAATTTCCGCTAAAGTAGCTTCAGAAAATATACTTTTAAAAAGAAGCCTTTTAAGTAACATATTTTACAGTCTTTTACAGTTTCAAAAAGAAGAAAAAGAAAATTTGGTGGTGTCACAGATAATAAATGCTTTTTATGCCTTGGAAGAGTCAGTTCAGTCTGTTTTTAGTGCATAAATCTCAACTAAAATCAATTTTTTTTCTCACCAGCTTATACTAATTAGACACACTTTCTGCTTATGACTTTTCACAAGTGTTTCCAAATGAGTAAAAACCCTTTTTAGCTGTTTATTTTCATCCCTGTTTGGCTTAATGAGTTTTTATTTCCAATTTGAATTTTACAGTTTAGAGCGTGTACTTTCTTTCTTTCTAAGAATGGCGAATTGAATAATGCTTTATTAATCCATCATCCATACCCGCTATTTGTCTTGTGCAGGGTCACGGGGGTCTGCTGGAGTCTATCCCAGCTCACTTAGGGCAAAAAGGCAGGGGTACACCCTGGACAGGTCACCAGTCCATCACAGGGCCACATGGAGACATACAACCATTCACACTCTCACTCACACCTAGGGACAATTTAGGAAGACCAAGTAACCTAACATGCATGTCTTTGGACTGTGGGAGGAAGCCGCAGTACCCGGTGGAACGGGGAGAAAATGCAAACTCCACACAGGAAGACCCCTGTGGAGGTTCAAACCAAGGAACCTTCTTGCTGTGAGGCAACAGTGCTAACCACCAAGCCACCACGCTGCCCGCTTTATTAATCCCAACAGGGAAATTATATTGTTGCAGCGTTAATTAAAATAAACATGAGGTTTGACACTGTCGGACGGTGGACGTAGAAGGAAATCTCCAGAGTTCATCAATGAATGCATTACAGTGTTGTGTTTGTCATCTGGTCACAGCTGTGGTAATGATGTCACACGCAGCGTTTGCTGCTAACAGGTGAACTCTTTCAGTGAACCACATGGATGGACACCAGCAGTTCAACATTTTGGGTGCAGAAGTGTGTCTGTTGTTAACAAGCACTGCAGCACTTCTAACCCACTGCTGTTGGAGTTTCTGAAGTCTTGTCCACCATTATGTTCACCATATACCATACAGCCGTGTCTTCAAAAACACAGTATTCCTGCTGTTTTCTATCAGTGCTACAAGCTCATCCAATCCATCTCCCACGGCTCTTCACACTCCCAGTGAAGAAAAACAAAAAGGTCAAAATTTCTATCTTTTTTCTCTTGCTCTGTGTCCTCTTCTTCAGCTCATCAGCATTTAAGGTTTTTTTTCTGAATATTAGCTGCTGCTTCCACTCTCATTGATACTCACCCCCAACAAATGTTAAAAAGCACCAGAACAACTAGCAGAAATCCTCGAGGCAGCACACCGTTCAATCTCGAGTTGGATTTTTGTGACAAATCTCTGTTCAGATTGGTTGACGTTGTCTTGTTGGGTTGTGAAATGTTGTTTATTTTTCTAACCAACGCTGTTTTGTTTAGTCGGTGGCTTTGGAATTGTTGTTGAACATCACTAAACTGAGCCGAGGGAGCTTTGAGGCCAAAACATTAGTTCCACCTGCTACATTTTCTGACCTAAAGGAACAAAACAAACAAACAACAACAACAACAAAAACAATCTTGCGTCTCCCCTAGCAAGCTTCCACGCCCCCCACCCCAGGGAGCGCCCCCGACAGTTTCAGAAACACTGGATTAGCATGAGTCCTCCATTCTGTGTTGAAGCACAGCATGATTCCTTGTCGTTGGCACATTTGAAAGAAGTGTAATTGGGCACAATATAGTTGCTCATGTACATGGAGGAGGATGTGTATGCAACTGGTGTAATCCAGAAATTCAAAGATGTGAAAGGGCTGTAAACAAAAACTTTTTTTTTGTTTTGTTTTGTTTTTTTGAAAAGGCTCCAAATTCAGCAGCATTTTCTGTACAGTACCGCTCTCTGCAATGCACTTTGATCAAGTAAACAGGTGCTTAATGAACTGGCGCGATGACATAAGCTCAAGTAGCAATTATGACGAAGCACAACTGAGAGATCTGACTGCAGGAATCCCAAAGCACGGTCAACTGTGCACATGCACAGCATGGTACAGCTTAGCTCATGTGAGTGCACCCTGAATGTATTCTTTGGTGTTTTATGCCATCTTCTAGAGTTTTCTGGTCTTTAAATGTATCCATTGTTCTCTCTCCCAGTGAAATGTTCTCACTCTCACTGTATGTTTACATGCACAGTTAACTTGATCTACAACTATAGATCAACTAGGCATTTCAGTGGACTCCTTTCTTTGTCTTAGTATACAAGCAATTTTCTTACAAAGGATGTCACACTCTGCTATGATAGATGACTATAGAGACTTCTTTCAGCTTGTAAGCAGATACATCTTTGGTGTAAATGTTGGCGATAAATATATTGTGTTTTAAACATGATAACACATTTGAAACACAGCATCTATATTTAATCAATGGGCATTTTGCATATATACACTTCAGATTGTGTGTCTTGTGTCAGTGGGTTGTTTAAATGGACATCAAGGGTGCTATGAAGTGGATGGTGGATTCTGTTTTTTCAAAAAATAGAAATGTTGCAGTCGTCTGCAGCAAACAATTTTGCTGATATAAAGAAATGCATTTACTTTTTTCCCTTTCTTTTTTTTCTTTTTTTCAAATACTTCATTAGAAGACACAGCACTAAATAATATATCCTGGTCTCACAGGGAACGGAAGAGCCTGGTCCACTTTGTGTCTTTTGTGTGTGTGTGTGTGTGTGTGTTTCTTCTTCATCCTCAGGTCTCACTGGGAACATTTAAAAAGTGAAGCATTTGCCAGCACAGCCTCCTCAACTGGATTTGTTAGATAATGAGTTTAGCCCAAGGTTTCTAGATCAGTTGAATCACCCAGTACTACTCTTTTACACACTCCTGATATGGTGGTCTCTGGGGCAGGTTTATGTGCGCTCCTACTTACCATCAATTGGAATTCAGTAAGGTACGCAATTTCCTATGATAAAAAAGAAAATCCAAGTTTTACGTATGGTTCATGAATCCGGAGGAGATTTTGTCGTAAGGAAGTGATTTATGTGCTACTCAGGTTCACAAAGATTTCATGAATGAGACCCACCGACTCCAGCAAAAGCTCAAAGAATGAAGCATCATCCCCTGCTCAACAGCTGGAGGGGTGTACTATTCATAAAAGTCTGCACCTTTTTTCAGCCACAAGAACTGTAAATACTGTAACTGCTCTTTGTGGCAATATATGTGGCAAGGTATTAACTCCACCGTTACACAAAACATGTTTCTAAAATGCATCAGACTTGTTTAGATTGTAATTTGTAGATTTTGGTGACAATCCATTTTTACATTGAGGAAAAGTCCATCTTTCCATTTATTATTAAAACTTTGTGTTGTAAGGCTTGCAAAAATCCTTTTCTTGGTTCTGAAAGAAGCCTCATTTCTCATCTGAAAAGCTTCATCAGTCCTGACTGACGGGTTGGGAGTTTCAGGTCTATAAGCTGTTGTTAAGGCTTTCATTCCTGCAAGTCTTTGAAGTCACATGTAAATCCCTAACCCTCTCGTATCTTCTTTACACGGTCAATATGATAGATGTTTCGGTCACAAGAATAAAGGTATAAATGGTTCCAGATCTGCTCAGGAAGGATGCATGCTGAGTCTCCCTGAGGGGTAAAAACTGGGGCACACCCTGCACAGGTAGCCAGGCCGTCACAGCACCACACAGAGATCAACAACCATGTATGCTAGCCATAATTCTTTTGGATAAGTTTAGAATGGCGAATTACCTGCCAGAGAAAGCCCACACAGGCCAAGGTAGTGCATGCATTCTCCAGCCCAGATTCGAACCTTCTCGCAAATCAGTCCTTTGCAGTTAAGTGGAGTATCCAAAATTAGAGCAGCCAGACAGGCATCTCTCTCACAAAGTTTTCATGGCCTTCAGGCCCTCAAATTAACCTCAACCATTTTAGCTCATTCCATGCTGCGGGTTTATGAGACACGATCTGAGTTGCATTTTTCTAAGTGTTGAATTTAGATTGCCTTGGCTTGTTCGCAATGATAGTGAATAAGCCATAAAGACAATTGGCAGTACCTATTACATTTTCATGCCACTGTAAGCTGATTTTTCTTCTGATCTTATTTTGGAGCTAGCCAATGATGTTCAGTCTAAATTGTATTGTTGTTTGCCCTCCAATAAAAGCATAAGTGCAAGTATAAGGATAGAACTCATGTTTATAGACAAAAGAAAGATTGACAGAAACAAAGAGTGAAAGAAGTTTGATGGAAATGTTTTTTTTTTCTTACTAAGTTGTTGAGAACAGCATGAAGAGGCTCTCTGAATGTGTAAAGTATGGTTTAGTCAGAGATAAAATACTGAGGCAGAGTTCAAGACATTTATAAAAGATCTAAGAAGAAAACATTTCTTTTTTCTTCATGTCAAAAACCAAAGCTGTAATTTTCAAAACTGTATCTCCAATGCAAGAAACGTCTCATTATTATCACAAAGAAGGACGCAATTAAAGTGTCAAAACGTTGTTAGCCAAGGTCTTAATCATTCTAACACGAGGCAAATGAGTGAATACATGAGGCATTTTATGGATGCGTATAAGCAGGGAATGTTACATTTTATTAAACTCAATTTAATGACATCTCTCAGACAATTACCTTTTTTTTAATTTCAAATTACATATATTATCAAAAACATAATGAGCGAGTCTCTTTATCACAAGGATGAATAAAAAATGTGTAGGAAGAGGAGAGGTCTCACATGCCAGCAGTACATGTCTTTTGAGGTGGCAAAGAGTAGTTGTACTTCAAAATGGATTCCATTAAATTTCTGAGGGATAAACAATACAAGGCTTTTTGCTTTTTATGCATATCGTCTTCCTCAAAACAGAGTTTTTATTTATTTATTTACTTATTTATTGCATGAATTATGTATACTTGTAAGCCGCTGGTGCAGTTCTTTTCTTTTGCTCCTGAAGCCTAGTTGTTATAAAGCAGTCCCTTTGACTTGTTATCAAACTCTTGTACTTTTAGCATTGCGCACTGCTCAACCCACAG
>JBAMYA010045600.1:0-11601 GCA_037176975.1 Arrhamphus sclerolepis
TCAGAGAGGTCAAACTGAGATGGTTTGGACATGTACAGAGAGATAGTAACTGTATCAGTAGAAGGATGATGAGGTTGTAACTGCCAGACAGGAGGTCTAGAGGAAGACCAAAGTGGGATTTGGATTGGCATTGTGAAAACCGCCAGACAGTAATCATCAGGGATGATGTATTTATTGATCCAAGACCTAGAGGAGTGGAAAGAATTTCCTGCAATTTATTAAATATGATATTTAAAAAAGAAAATAGATTCTTAGAATCTGCTACTAAACACCAGACAAGCATCTCATCCTAAACACGAGGGTGTGATGTCTTCGAAGAAGTGAATCTCCCACACAGTTCTCTTCCATTATTTATGAGTTTATGATTAAGCCTCAGGCCTGAAGAAGAACCACCTATCATGGTTTAAGAAAGTGATTAAGTGTGAGAAAACTCAGTTAGAAATTTTTACATGAACTCCATGCCCCCTGAGAACACTATACTCTCTGTGCAGAATAGTAATAGTTCTCCTGACTCAACTATTTATTGAGTTTAACTTATTTTAAAATCGTCTGCACAAGATTCGAGCTAATGAAATTTGAGCGTGAAGATAAGATTCCACACCATTAGCCTCTATGGCGTAGTCCTCCAGCAGTAATCCTGACGACGTCTCCAGATTGTCTACGACAATTTTTACTTTCGAGCCATAACAATACCACATATGTATGTTATCAGCTCCCCTGGTTTCCACTTGCAAGACAAGTTTCAACAAAGAATGGTGCCAGAGCAGTTCAAATACAAATAGAGGCTTGAGATGCTTAACTGGAACAAAGCAGAGACTGATCGTAAGTTAAGACTCCAGTTATATCACGTGCAGCTATGCAGACTTAATAAGTTCATTGTGACCACAGGATTTAATTCACCTGTAGGTTTAATGTTTCTATTGTTGGTGCCTTCTGCAGATGGCTGGTGGATCTTCTAATCAATGCTCAGAAGATTTTTCAGTTTTTGATGGTCTCGTAGCATCAGAGCAAACCATTACACAACATGTCGTGTCATTATTTAACAGTGATGTTGGCAGTGTTGGTATGGAGTCCATTACAGACTTCTCTTTTATGATGTTTTAGATCTTCCAATGACATTTTTCTTCAATGTTTCATGAGAGAAAAGACTGAACAGATTTAGTCTCAACAGTTATAGGGGCTTCACAGATTTTTTTTTTATCTCCCGGTTGGCGTTGGTGGAATTTATGGATGTTATGGGTTTGGGAGTGCTACAGGAAGGCAAACAACATATGCTTTGTTGGATTAAAGGGGAGAAATGTAAATGGTGAGATGCTTCAGTTTGTTTGTAAATGTAATGTTTAATCATTTTCAGCATATTCTGACTTCTTTTAGCGAGTACCAACAAATAAATCTGACAAACCCAGACAAATGTGAATGAAATATGTAATTAAAATGGATAAAATACATATCTCTCCCTTGGGGACTTTAGTAGACCAGCTTTTCAGATATATAAACGTAGAATTAGGCTCGAATTTTTTGGGCCGCTCGACTTCGGTCACAGAAAAAGCAGAAACCATATGGACATGAGGACACACACACATACATGTTTGGTGTTTCATAAAATAACAACAACCTGCTGATATAGCGCCTTTCTAGTCCAGAGACCACTCAAGACGAGACATGTGGGATAACATGCAAACGTTATAAAAAATCCAAACAATTCTGCTTTGGTCTCACCGGTACATACGATACTGCTCCAATAAGTCTTGTGGCTTATTCAGATGCAGTTTTGCAACTTTTACATTTAACATGCTCAGTGAAGACTGTAAAGTCTGAGATATTTGAGCATCACATGCTCTGACCCTGGAGACAAATCTGCTGGGATGTCCACTCCTCATCAGATTGACAATATTGAATTCTTCCATTTGCCAAAAATCTTTCTCAGGTGACATATGAGAAATGTGCAGGGTTCTCTCCACCATATATTGATGCTGGTGACGTGCTGCCATTGATTTCTGGGCTCTCCCCAACATACAGTGAATTATTCATACCCCTGTCAAATACAGGAAATTTCTTAACTTTCTCATTTACACATAATTATTTCACCTCAGATTTGATATAAATAGGACACAGAAGAAAGTCTGCAGCCATGACCAGTTTGTTTATGTGAAGTAACACTGTTAAAGATAAATAGTCATATGATCTTCAAACAAACCATTCCTATATGTGTTTAATTCTCTCAAAGGCGTTTAGTAGTATTTTAAAAGTTTCTGAGTTTCTTTGAACAGTTTCCTGACTATAAATGTCAACTTTCTTGTGTGCTCTTAAATCCTCTCTGACTACCTTGATCCCTAAAATGTCACATTATAAATGCCACAAAGGAAGAAATAAAAGGATACAAAAAAAATTTCCAAACAATTTCAGTGTCAACAGTGCAAAGTATCTTCAAGAAGTACCAGAAATTTAACACAGTGAAAACTCTTGAAGGACATGGTGGGAAGTGACTAGTGTCACCTCGGCTAGCCAGAAAGATCATGCGAGGACGACTACCACAAGGCTGTCCTGAAGGAACTGAGTGAAAGTGGTGTGACTGTAACAAGGCAGACACTACAACAGGTACCGAACCAAAACGGTCTCTATGAATGTGGACCAAGAAAAACAAGTGGATAGCAGGATGCAATCAAGCTTCTTTCAATTACATGACGACAAGACATGAATAATTCTATTTGGTAACAAAGTAAAAAAGAATAAAAGTTTCTACCCAGCTTGAATCCAGAGGGCTCAAGACAACAACTCAGGTTGGGAGTCTTGAATCTTTAATTGTCTTAGACCTGAACTTCAGCAGCATCATCAAGGCTATAACTAAAACAGCTTTTTAGCTCAAACAAATATCAAGCGTATCCAGAATCAGAGACCTGATGTCCAGGGCAGATTTAGAGAAGCTCATTTATGCCTTCATCTTCAGCGACCTTGACTACTGTAACACTCCTGTCTGCTCTTCACCTCATTCAGAACCTTGCTGCCAGAGTTTTTACCAGAACCAGAAAAACTGAGCAAATTTCTCCTGTTCTGAGATCCTTATACTGGCTACCAGTTACCTACAGAATAGATTTTAAATTGTTGTTAGTTTACCAGCCAAAATACATCATTGATCTTCTTCTGAGATCTTCAGTCTGCATTGCCTTAGTGTATGAAATGGACCTTCCTTTTGCATTCTCTTGCAGATTTGACAACCCTGCAGCAGTCAGTCCCACTCCTGCCAGACAGCTTACTTTCAACTACCTGCTCCCTGTGAACGCCTGGCTTCTGCTGAATCCCTCAGAGCTCTGCTGTGACTGGACAATGGGCACCATCCCTCTGGTGGAATCCCTCCTAGACCTCCGTAACCTGGCCACTTTGGTCTTCTACATGTTTCTGGGACTGCTAGCCCACCACAGCCTCTGGTACAGACACAGCTCTGCCAGGACCGTCATCATGGTGAGAAAAAGTCACTCTTACACAACACACAGTGGGGAACTTTGATTAAGCTTTCATTACTGTGCTTGCAAATGTATCCTTAACCACAAAAATGCAGACCAGAGCATGAGTAATGTGGAGTAGAGCTGATTCAGTGCAGGAGTCCAACTCAAGCCTTCTCATAATTTACTTGATTCACACACTGCAATATCATTCTTTCAACAGTTCGTCATCTCACACACATCCTGATGTTACTGACACTAATATCAGAATTCATGACTAAGCTGGAACTTTTTTTCCCCCAATAATCCACTTTGAAATGCTGGTATTTCATAGCTCACACCAAGCATTTGGCCTTATTTCCTCCCTCTGACTGCCTCATTTTGACAGGTCTTGTATTCTTTATTCAAGAAAAGCTGTATAAATGATGAGGCAGCTTTTGAATCTGTCATGATCAAAGTTTCATGCATCATTGATCTGAAGGTGCTTTCACTTGTGGTCTGTTGGATCGTGCTCTGAATACAACTCATCCAGCCGACCTGCAATTTAATGCTAAAAAACAAAAAGGCCTTCTTTACTTCAATTATCAACTTCTGAGTCTTTCGCTTAGATCTGATGCCATGATACCCACTGTGGTGATGCTGATAGGCTGGTTTTATTTCCCTGAGAACTTGAGGCACAGCTATCTTTATGTCAAATGAATAATTACTGCAAGTTGAACAAGCCTCTGGCGAATGTAAAGTAGGGAACATGTTCAGTGCTATAAAGTTTCTTCTGCTTGATTGGTTCAACCAGAAATGGTGCAGGGTCTTAAATATTTTCGGATTTGTTTTACATGTTTGTCCTTGTGTTCTTAAATTCTTATAAACCTTCAAAAGTTTCACTTCCAGGATTAAGTGAGAAATGACAGCTTTGCAGTGAGTTTGTAGCCTGTTGAATTTGGCCCAAGCCTGTACGGTCACTACAGTTTAGACTGGAAATGGTGAAATGGAAATTTAGTATGTTGCGAGAACCACAAATGTCCTTGAGCTGATTGTTGAACTCATCGACAACTACATCTTTATGCCTCTGGTTATTTTAGCAAACTCAAGAAGAAAGAGGAGCAAAGCTAAGTGGAGCCACCTGCGTAAAAGTTACATGTACGCATTTATCCAAAGTGACTTACAAATCAAGAGGTACAGTTGAGCTTACAGCAGAGGTAAAAAACAAAAATCCAGTCCTCAAGGGCTTATGAGTTATTACATGATTTTTGCACTCCTCAACTCGACTCGATTGTTCTCACCTCGGTTTCAGTTGTTTCCCATTACAAGTGATTGCCACCTATGCACTGGAGCCATTGCTTGGTAGAAGGTGTTCGTCCAGTTCTCTGTTATGAATAGGTCATTAACAGGCCTGTGCAGGCCTTGATGACCAGCTGATGATGGACCAGTTCACACTCTACAATCTAGGACAGCCCAACAAATCCCCAACTTCTACCTTTATCAGAAAATAAAGGTTGAAGTTTGAACAGATATAGTTTTGTCTGGGTTTTGACCTTTACATTTTCGAGGCATGCTTGTATCTGGCTAAATGGAATAGTACAGCTGAGTATGAACAGACAGAACAGAACTAGAAATCTATATTATAATATCTAACAGAAAAGCAGTGCTCTGACCACAGAACCCTGGGGAACACCATGCAACCCTGGTGACTGAGAAACACATTTTATTTTCATAAATACGAATTCGGCATGATGAAGCTCCTTTAATTACATTAACATGTTCAAGTTTTTTTTTTCAGGCTGCTGTTATATCAAATGCATCTCTGATATTTTACAGAATATGAAGACATAGGTGTGAGGCGATGAGGAGATTGCTGGTAATGTTCTCCATTGCAGTTTCTAAGAAAGTGTAGTTGTTTCTTTGTCTTGTAGTGCCTCCAACAAATGAGGCTCTACAATTTAGAAGTTTCACATCTTTTGTGAATTACCCATCTGGACTTCAGGTCCCTTTGATTTTTCCATTGTTAACGAGGAAGAAAAAAGGCGTATGTGCTTTGAATTACTCAGATGGAGGTCAAATAGCCTCATAGCCTCAATTTAGAAATAAAAAGAACTCCTGTTAAGTTTTTATGCAACATTCCATTTGAGGGCAAGAAACTGGTATTACCAAAACCATCAATGAAAGTGGTTCCTTGTGTCCAACAGGCACATCCACTGCGTAACAGACACAGCAGACATTCATACTTTATTCCACTAAACTGTGTATTGGATCAACATATTAGCCAAAGCTGAAAGGCTCTACTATTTGTCGAATGCTAATTTTATTACTGTGTACTGTTGTACAAGCTCTCATTTTGGAGATGTTCTGGTTTTAATTCAAAGCATAATTTAATTGCTGATTTCTTCATAAAGCCCCTGTCAGACATGCAGTGCTCATCACTTATCGCGTGGCAACTTGAACACATGGGTGTCATGTTTGAATTAACTCACCCCCACGCCAGTTTTTTTACTGCGAGATCACTTTAAATAAAGCTTCATTCTAAAGCAGGTGTGTCCAAAAAAGAGCAATTGTTGTCATAAAATTTAAAATTTCACAAAATTCACATCCTAATATTGAGGCTTTTGTACTGAAATCACAAATTTATCTTGTATAATTTCAAATTTAAGATTGTTTTACTTTACTTTTGTTGTTTACTTTTTCGCAAAGAAGTGAATGTTTGCTATAAAATCTCAATCTCAAAATTCTGCAAAACACGCTACTTTTATTGTAAAATTAACTTTTGCCCTAGATGTCCTAAAGATGTTTTTTATGGAACATTGTAGTTTTTTGTAGTAAAAGTACAAATTCTAAAACATCAAGATTTTTAAATCACAAGCGACTTTTTATCTTAAAATTACATTTTACAAAAAGTAAACTTTTTTTTCCAACATTTTGACATAAATTACAAGCTGTAAAATTGTAAATCTTGTGTTTTCACCTTTTTGTCCAAAAATCACATTAATTTATATTAAAAAAAAACTAAAGGTTTTCAAGAAAATGAGCAACGTTTTGAAAAATCTATACATATCTATAAATCTATACATATTTTTACTAATGTTTGTCAAATCATGACTTTTGACATAAATCAGCTGCTCTCCACCTCAGTTATTCCATGTTTGATGTTGATACCGAATCAAACGTCAAAAGTCATGCTCTTATGTGCCTTCAGTTTGACATGTGTGGCTTAAACTGCTGCATACTATATTAATCTGAAGAAGGGAAGTTACAATTGAAACCCAAAGGCCACCACCCAGGAATGTCACACTCTTTATGACCAAGGGCCACAAAAATCAGAGCACTGATGACATTTAAAAATGTTAAAGTGCTAAAAATTCTTCAGGTAGAACGGCATACAAACTGACAGGAAAATGTTTCAGAAATCACATTTTTCATTTTCTCACTGTCAAGAAGATGCTAAGAAGGGTCTTAGACATTATAACCATAGTTCAGATACAAAGAGTGGGCCAAACTTCCATTCTCCTTGCTTGTACCTACAATGACTGACTGTTGCATCAAGTATCGAGTTTCTTTAAAAGCCTCTGAGCCAAATGAACAAGAAGATATTGTTTATTTCAAAAGCGGCAGCTTCTGCTTTTGACTGTAAGTCAGGGTTTTTAGCTACACTCATCTCAGTGCAGTGTGCTTCTTAGCTTAATACAGTTTGGATTTTTGCAATGATTGAATCTTTATTCAATAATAAGGCATTAAATGTCTGCTGTTGTCTTGTTTCATTCAGCACCTGGTAGTAACACATTACTAACACCACAAGGTGGTGCACCAAGCTGTTTGCTAACTGTCATGATATGCCCCCCAAAAAGAAACCTTCATGACTGCCAGAATCCAGTAAAACCTGTGTGGTAGTGTGTGTTTACATAGCTATGGAGAGCACTGCCCATGCAGAAGTAATTAACAAAGGTTTTATCACAACTCAGGGTAATGTACACCCAGACATTGGTTGTGCTGGAGAGGTTGCACACATGTCACATCTGTTTCAACTGTGAGCTACATGGGTGAAGTCAGCAATCATACCACATGTAATTACGAATGCCAGTAGTCCTTTATTCAATATAATACCAGTATATCTGGACGTGGACATGGTTGTGGCAGTCCCTCATGGCCCCCTGGAGCCAGTGTACTGCATAAAAAAACGGATGAAGATTACTGATGCAGAACAGGTGTGTCCCCTTGTCCCTCTTCGGTGCACTTTCTCGAGCCACCGTGTCCCACCTCCTGCAGCTGAGCAGAACCACACCCTGCCACCACAGCCTCCTTCCTGGTTCCACAAACAAACAAGGTTAACATACATCGAAGGAAATCTTGCCAAGCAGGAAGAATCAGCGTCTCAAGCTGCTCTGAGGACAGGAAAGGGACGATGTAGGGTCTGTGATGCTCCTGTTTAGCAGTAAGGAGACACAACATAAAAAAAAACCCCTCTCAATCCCCAAACCAGTACAAAAAAACCATGAGGAAGTAACGTGAATTGGTTTTATTTACAGAAACTACAAGGTGACAAAATGTACAAGTGTACTGTAAAATACTGGACCAACTATCTGGTCACATGGTCCATAGATTTGTACAGAGAGACTTTGAAGTCCATTTTCCTCAAACCATGTACCAATTCACATCCATGGATGAGGTTCCCCTGAGCAAGGCACCCAAAACCCCCATTCGATCCCTGGGCGCCACACCAGGGCAGCCCACCGCTCTGGGTCCAGCAGCCCAGATGGGTCAGATATGGAGGTAGAATTTTCCCACAGGGATTAATAATAGTAGTATCAAAAAAGAAAAGAAAAAACAAAATTCAGTTCAGTTTATTTATATACTGCCTATTTATGACAGGTTATCTCTAGGTGCTTTAGAAACCCAGAGCTTGACCCTCAAGCATATGGCAACGCCATCGGTGGCAAGAAAAAAACTCCCTCTTGGGAAGAAACCTGGAGCAGGACCTGGCTCTTAGGGGGACCCTCCTGCCAAAGGGCAGCCGGGTAAGGAAGAAATAACGACAATTAGGACAGTAGGAATGAAGGACAGAGGAGATGTACAATATACAGATTTAAATATATATACAATATGTAATACAAGAATATATGATAAAAAAATATATACATTGTAATATGTTAAGGTATGTAAAAATTCTAAAATATTAATATGTATACTTATCTAATATGTTTATGTATAAATATAAATATGTGGTGGTCCATTCTGCAGGAAGGCCACGCTGGTGAGCATCCAACAGTAGCATCCAGTCAATGGTTACAGGTTAACAACAGCTTCACCAAGATGGCATCGCCACCAGAGCGCGAGACCGCCTGAAAAAAAGGAGAAGAGAGCGAGATTACAGAAGATAGACAACGTTGATTATCTTAAATGATTCAGTTTGGAACTAAGATAGAACAGATACTCAGTGTCCAAAGGACTCCCCCAGCAGCCTAGACCTGTAGCCGTATAACTAGAAGGTGGTCTAAAAGATTATAGTGTAAAAGGCTTTATCAAAAAGGAAGGTCTTAACTCTAGCCTTAAATGTAGAGAGGGAGTCTGCCTCCTGGACCGAGTTTGGTAGTGGATTCCACAATAGAGGAGCCTGATAGCTGAAGGCTCTTCCACCCTTTCTAGACCTACAGAGTCTTGGAACAACAAGTAAACCTGCATTCAGGGAGCAGAGTGTTCTACTAGGACAGTAAGGACCTATGAGATTTTTCACATAGATTGGAACTTTATCATTCAAAGCTTTGTAAGTAAGAAGTAATATCTTAAATTCAACTATAAATTTAACAAGGAGCCAGTTTAATGAAGCTAGAACTGGTGAGATGTGATCTTGAAGGGTTAACTTAAGGGTTTGGGGATGGGGGCAGTGGTGTGGCTTGAGTCAGATAGGGACTGCTGTGATCAGACACAGATGATTTGAATTGTGTCTACTTGATCTGAACCATTCCACGTCAAGTGCTAATCAGATGGAACCTGAAAAACAAAGCAAATGTTCAAAGCACATAATTCAAAATACGAACGGGACCGTAATTGTAAAGGGACTGTCAGATGAAACTTATCGCCCACCTTTCCCAACACTGAACTATGTTTACAATTTCTGTTCAAAACTGCTATTGTGGTCTAACAAATCAATTAATCGCTGTACAACATTCTTGTGTTATGGGTGCATTTATGCTTCTGTGTCAAAGGTAGGGCATACCCCTCACACCTATGGTGTAGCTACGGCGTAGTCTAGCTCTCTCAGTGTAACTGTGCATTCCAGCAGCACAGATTGCAAGGAATGTGATTGGTAGAGTTCTTCTTCTTTATTTTTTAATTTCCCCCAATATTTCTTCTTTGTCATTTTCAAGTCGGGTTGAACAATTGTTTTTCCTGCAGTGTTTGTAAAAACAAATGTTCAACATGTATCAGCTTCAAATCACGTTGACTATATTTTATTTGCTCCGTTGCTATGACTCAGCTAGTTACAGGAAGTAAACAAAAGGAAGCTTAGCGCTGCGAGCTACAGCACTGAAGAAGAAGAACCCACACTACCACCTAGTGGTTGATGGTGGAATTACAGAGCTATGGAAACAATAATGCAGGAGCATGAGACAGTATAGGCATGTGTAGCTGCTACGCAGAAGTAAAAATCAGGCTTTATAGTGACTTTTTAAAAATGATATGTATATTCATGGATTTCATCACTTAAAGAATGTGATGGCATAATAATTAAGTTGTAAAGTGCAGGGGGGCATGGTGGCACAGCGGGTAGCACAATCGCCTCACAGCTAGAAGGTCCTGAGTTCAACTCCCACAAGGGGACGCTGTGGGTGTGTGTGTGTCTCTACATCATCAGCACCCATACCCTGGGTGGGGTGGGAAAAAGGGCCTTTCTGTGTGGAGTTTGCATGTTCTCCCCGTGTTCCCTTGGGCAGCTAATGCTACCCTCACAAAAACACGCAGTAGTCCTGGGCCCTCACATTGCCTCCCCTGGCTCGCCGAGGCACCCAAGGGAGCAGATCTTAAAATAATTAGCAAAGCTTTATCAAATGGGATTGAAAAAGTCACTCCTTACATCATCCATCCACATCAAACTGGCTTTATTAAAGGGAGCTAATCCACCAACAACACAGAGATAATGTGATTTCATTTATTATTCATCTTTACAGAAGGAAGAATTTGACTGAGTAAAAGTGTATGCATACACACATACTGTATGTACACAAGTATGTATATACATATATAGAAAAATATGGATTCAATTAAAAATTTTCCATGTTTCTCGAGAAACCCCCTTTTCATCTGTGTGTACCTTCATGTGATGATTCACATTACCTTTGTTATACATTTTCCACATGAATATGTCCATCAGTGTGGATTGTTGAGTGTTTCAGCAAAGTACTTCTCTCAGTGAAAGCTTTTGCATATGTTTTACATTTAAAAGTCTTCTCACCTGTGTGGATTCTCATGTGGGTGATCAAATTGAAATTCTGACTGAAACGTTTCCCACATATTTCACAAAAATATGGCTTCTCACCTGTGTGGATTCTTGTGTGTTGTTGCAAATTACCTCTCAGACTGAAAGCTTTTCCGCATGTCTTACATTTAAAGGGCTTTATATCTGTGTGGATACTCATGTGGTATGACAAACAAATTTTATGACCAAAACTCTTCCTGCATATGCTGCAGGAAAATGGCTTCTCGCCTGTGTGGACTCTTGAGTGTTGTTGCAAAACATCTTTCCGACTAAAAGCTTTTCCACATGTTTTACATGAAAAAGGCTTCTCTCCTGTGTGGATTCTCATGTGTCCGGTCAAATGGTAATTGTGTCGGAAACATTTCCCACATATTTTACAAGGATATGGCCTCTCTCCTGTGTGGATTCTTGTGTGTTTGAGCAAATGACCTTTCCGACTGAAAGCTTTTCCACACGTGTTACACTGAAATGGTTTCTCACCTGTGTGGATTTTGTTATGACGCAGCATGTCATACTTTCTCCTGAAGTCTTTTCCACAAACATCACATTTGAAAGGCTTTTCACCTGACTCCTGATTTAAGTGCCTCTGTGACACATAAGAATGGTCTACATCAACAGTTCTGTTTCTGTGACGCTTCTTTGGATTCATCTCTACGTCTGTAGTTGATCCTGAGTCCACATTCTTGCTTTGTTCCTGAT
>JBAMYA010045601.1:0-11601 GCA_037176975.1 Arrhamphus sclerolepis
ATTTCTTGATTTCAATCAATCCTTTTAAACTGAAAGTTCAAATCCTCTATGGTTTTCATTGCTGACCAACAACAAAACAAAACAAAACAAAACATCAGCTTACTGCTGGTTAGATGCTACAATCATCATGGGCTTTTGCGTTAGTTTACGTATCATCATATCTATTACATCATAGATTAAAAACAGTAAATGAATAGCTTTGTATATAAATTATTTTGAGAGAAAAGTGCCAATCACTAATAGACTAATTTTTTCTCATTACACCAAACCAGCAACTTTTGAAAAACAAACAAACAAACAAAAACAAACAGTGGACATACTTCACAATTCTTGAATTCTGAATAAATGTGCCCTGTTGGCAGAGCCATGTGGTTCCAGTTGTATGTGAAATAAATCACTGACACTCTCAAGCCCTTCTTTTACCTGGACTTTTAGTTTGGCTTCCACTTAGCCAAGATTAGGACCACATTCACTAACAATGATCTGGGAAAAAGGAGGTTAATGGACTCACGATGTTGAAGAGTCAACAAAAAGTGCTTATAAGTGACTTAAGAGTTCCAGTTTCCAATTTCCATGAAGTGTTTGGAAAGATTCAGAGAAGATAATCGATGTGCATGGTGTTTTAGGTAACTTAAGGTCAAAGATTTATACCAAACCTGTAAAAGACATCAGTGTTCGCTAACGCTGTGAGAACCACCACAGGTGCTGCAGTGGTTTAATCCTTTACTCTTTGTTTGTCATTGCAGGACTGAGCCTAACGCTACAAGTTTCACCAAATTAAATCTATATTTATATATTTTACTCAGAGATGTTGCTCTTGTAATCACACCTTCATATTTTGACTCTATGAGTTTGAATTACTTCCAGAAATGTGAAAGGAAATATATCTCTTTCTTTCACCAGCACAGTTGTTAAAGGTTCATAGCAAGAACAGCCACACCAGTAAAAATGAAGCCCGGAGCAGATTTTCTTTCCTTCTGTTCAAAGTTGTATGCAGGGATGTATGATGTTACTGGCAAAGATATGTAAAAGCAATGGAAGATTTAAAACTGTCTGGAGGATCCATAAAGGATGTAGTCTATACCAAAAGAGAACATCTAATTTTTCTTCCAGACTTTTCCCAAGGGTGCAGCTTTTTTTTCTTTGAGCTACTGTATATTCAGAAATAAGTAAATTACAGTTAAGAAATTAAATTATTTTCTGAATCATTAAGAGACTGTAGTTCAAAATACATTTTTCAACAAAGCTGCCATAGGCTCTATATTATATATAAAAAAGGTTATACGCGCCAGAAAGACAGACACAGGTTCAAAAAAGACAGCTGATGGTTTCAGGTACCTGGATCACTGTATTTTCATTTTCACAGAGAACCACTCACCCTCCAGCTCCAGCCTCTTCCTTCCTATTCTCAGTATTTCATAAACAAATTACCACCCATACTAATCTTGTGGCATTTAATAAGAAGAACTTTGAAAGGGTTTATTCAACACTTCATTTATCAGAATCAAACGGTACAGACTAGTGTTTCATTATGAGAGGAATGCGTCCAGCTCCATCTCATAAACAGAGAACAGAGCCATACTCAACGCACTGATGCTTGCACATGTACAGAGGCTGGACATAGACAAAGACTGGTGCGTTCAATTTCATAAGAAAGGTTTGCTGTCCAGACATGAGGTCAGTGTCTGAGGTGAGAACTGAGCCATGGGAGGCGGTCCAAGGTTCTGGAGATTAGACATTCAAGTTCACATGAAGAAGATTCCCATCTGGGAAAATGTCACTTGGAATGAAACAGCAACAACTGTGATGTTTCCCTGGAGTTTTCTCAATATGGAAAGGGATTAGAAGTTTTTCGCATTCTGACTAAAAATTGTTTTCTGTGACAGTTTCACAGCAGTACACATTCTGCTCACAGTGAGTCTTTGTTATCGAGGCACATTGACGACACTTTCACAGCAGTTTTCAATTATGTCGCTGACCACAGCACAAGCAAACACACAATCTTTGTCTTCTTGTTTTCGTAAACTCAAACTGTTCAACCATTTTTAGACACTGTGCCTTTATCTCTTTTATATCTAAGGATAGAACTCATCAAAGTCAACCTTATTCATACCGCAGAAGCTGATGTGACCTCTTTTATCTGTGTATATGAATTTGTTTCACTTAGATCAAAATCTCATAATCGAAGATAGTTTCATACACTGCCTTTAGTGACAACGGTATTTTCTATTGATTTGCTGATTACAGCAAAACAAATCAAAGTACTGCAGTTCTGTAAATTAACACTAAATATTTGCTGATACATGCAATATAATTTTATATAATATCTTGTTTCCAGTCAAAAATGAATAATGTTGAAATGCTGTATCTACATAATGTTAACTTGTTTTTGCTAAAAAGCCTAATCACCAGACTAGTAGCTTCCCAATCTAGAAATCACTGCAATCACTCAGTCACTTAGTCAACTCTTTGTGGTAAAAGTTTTAAATAAGTCTCATGGGAGACAGCTTAGGAACAGCATTAGCCTACCTAAAGTAAATCTATGATCTCACTTCAACCCAGGTCTCTAAGGCAAAGGTCTTATGAGAAGACATATGCCTGGACATGTTACTGGAGCATATCCTGGGAAAAATTGAGATTATCCATTTCTAGTTTTTGCTTTATCATTATGACCCATTTACTGTGAACTATCCATTCAGATTATACAAAAGCCCCAATGGCTGAGACCCCTTTTTTTTGTGAGCACCCCATTCATTCAGCAATGAATAATCTTAGGCACTGACATTATTTCACAACTAAAACAAATTGATACATACACGGCATGTCAGCATATATCGTTATAATGATGAATTCTGGTGTTGTTTTAAATATGAAATGAGAAAAGTATTTTCCCCAAAAAATATTTCTGTTAATTGCATTCATTTAGCAGCTGTTCTATCAAAAGCCATGGGGGAAAAAAAGAGAAATTGGGGAGAAATTATGGGGTTCAGTCGCTTGGACAAGGACACGTCCACATGTTGAGTGGGGATGTTGGTGATCAAACCATTGAGCTTCTGCCTGAAGAAAACCAATTCTATATCCTGAGCCTAGGTCACCTTTCTTGTGTTCACTTTTGCAAGAAACTCTGAGTATCCTAGTGGCCTCCTTACATAGCTAATACCTCCAACACAACTGGATCCAGTCTGAAAAAATGTCCACAACCATTCTTCTCAAAAGTGCTTTGAAAACAGCCAGACTTCTTTAGTGAGGACCAGATGGTTTCAGTCCTTGCACAGTTACATGCTCGTGGGCTCTTGATTTCATGCAGGCCCATACACCAATTGAAAAAAAAAAAAAAAAAAAACCTAATCCAAAGTTTAATAGAGTTAGACAGTGGCATTCACAAGCAGGATTTAATACAACTATTATAAAAACAGTTTCCAGTCTTTCAGCATATGATTTAGGCTATATCCAGGCTGTTTATTACCTCACAGTGTCAGCACCACGGCCTTGGTGTCAGTGGCTGACATACATTGCATGGACAATGCCTACTGTCTATTGTAAGAGATTGGAAGCAGGTGGCCAGTGGACCCCCACAACACACAGTGGGCTCAACCACCACAACTTGGCAGGAACACCAAAGAGAGTAATAGTTCAAGAGACCAATTGATGATGAGTGCTGAAAAGTGGGTAGAAAGAAGTGGAGAGAGGATTCTGGCATGAACCACCACCAGACTTTTCTGCACGGAACTGTACATTCTCTATTCACTGAAATCATTCAGGGCTGAGCTCTCCAAAAAAAAAAGTAAATGGTATCTTATATGAAGTTTTTTCACTTATTTATTCATTTGTTTTGTTTTTTCATTCAACTTTGGGGCATCTATGTATAAAAATGTTGATACTTTGTTGTCTTTTCATTTCACTTAGCACACTTCTATTTTCCACATTACCCTGGAAACATAGTCAATCTTGAAGTTATGATGGTGCCTTTTCTATTTTCTTCAATTTCTACATGAAATCCAAATACAGTAATTACATATATTTCAAGATTAGATATATTTTGGAGCCAGGTCGTTACATTATTGATCTGATCCTGCCAACAACATTTCGAAAGTCACATTACTACTTCAGGTAAGTCTGTCTGTGTGCAGTTTAAGTGTCACACTATCTTTGCATCCTGAAACAACATGTCAGCATAACAAGCCTGTGGTGAGCAGACCAGAAAAAAACTCATGGAGCAAGCAAGGAGGGAATTAATCTGAGATGCAAAAAGACACCAAAGATACCATAAAATAGCTTTAGAGTTTCCACAGCTGAGACTGGAGTGTCTTAACCATAGGAACACCTTAAGCTCTACGCGCCACAATTTTAAACATTGTTAAAATAATCATTTACATGTGGAAGAAGTTACTCTGGTCATCTGAGATTTAAAAAGGAATTATTTGGCTGTCAAGAAAACATCCGGAGAAAACCCAGTGCCTCTAGAATATCTTAACTCCATCCTTATGGTGAAGCATGGTTGTGGCAGTATCATGCTGTGAGGATGTTTGTCTTTCCTCAGCCCGTCCACCTTTATCTCCCTTGTGGTTTGTGGGAGCCAAATTTTCTGGGATGCGGCGTGTTTCTCATGCTGCAGAGGAAAGTCATGCCTACAACACCGCCAAAGTCTTCCCAGCCTCCCAGCTGTACCTCCAGTCAGTAGTTCAATCAGTTCCATATTTCCAATTTTAATTTGAAAATCTATCTCAACCAATTGTTCGACCCTTTGTGTTTAATATATTATATTTTTGTTTTGCTTGTTTTTCTTCTTTGATACCTGGCAGCACTATTGGTTGAGAATAAAGTATATTCAGGTCCATTCTATGCAATTGTGAATGCACATTTGGAGCAGGGGATCATATTGGCAAACACTTAACCTTCTAAACCACAGCTAAACCAGTAACACATGTACATAGAGCATGCCTTGTTAACAAGTCCTTGAAGCATCCTCAAAATCATCTCTGCGAGACACTGGAAAGACTAATAATGCATCAGAGTCCAGCAGGTGCATTAGACAACACATAAGTGAGAGATGGATGGCCATGCGTACTGACCAACAACATAACAAAACTAAACACCACCAGAAGCTGGTGTGAAATCACTCAGAAATCAAACGTGAAATATCACATTTCCGATTGTGAAACACTTTCACAAGCAAAAAAAAAAAGAAAAAATGCTCTGATTATGTTAGTTCAAGATAAATCTACAGATGTTAGCATTCCTGCTTCTTTACTTTATCTGCTGTTTCTCCTTCATAAATAACCAGTACGGTAATGACTCTGTCACTGTGGAATGCAAAAACTCACACACAAATATAGACTTCCACATTTCCAGATCCCTCTGGGTAACATGCAGGCATATTACACATTGGACGGCCTTCTGTAATGGTGGTTTGGTGTCATTCGTAACCATGTCACTTTCACCCAGTCCACACATACCCTATGAGGTGTTACAACTTCGATTTCTAAAGGTATAGTCAATATGATATAACCACTCAACATACAGGCAACTAGCAACTCCACGTCAGCAGCTGTGATTATTTTGTTTTCATCATTTTATGGATGGGCTTTTTAAAGGATTATTTCTTATTCTTTGTTTTTTTTTTTGTTTTTTTTGGGAGTTAATTTTTAAATTCTATTACGCTGAGACAATTATTAGGTCATTATTTTCCGAAAGCATAAAAGTTGATAGATTTTCATTTGAGATTAGGAAATAAAAAGAGGTTTTACTGAAAAGTAGCATTAGTGACAGATTAGTCAAACCTTTCCAATGCAGTTGTTAGTGCATGTATGAGCCCCCGTCTCAAGCCGAGGTTCAGTGAAAGAACTTGGCTGAAGGAGCTTGGCTTTCTGAGTTTATAATGATTCTGGCAGAAGGGTGAAGAGTAAATCTGTCATGGGAGATGGGAGAAGGAAAAGCATTTTACAAAAAGAGACGAGCAACATGTGAGTTCATAATGATTACTGAAGCACAGCGTGTGAAAGGACGAGATCTGGGGTAACAAAGATGATTTTTGATCAGGTTTTTCTCTGTGGCCTGCCTGGTCACCTCAACGCGAGAAAACCAAAGACCCCACGTCAAAACAAACACGAGAGCTGTTTCTAACAAACAACAACACCCTCCTGTCAAAATGCAACCAGAAGAAGAACTGCTTAAAATCTCTGGCAGTACAGAAGCAGGGTTTTCTCTCCTGAGAAAGTCAAGGAGCTAGATGGAAAAACCTGTGCATTGTGTGTGCGTGTGTGTGTGTTTGAATGTTTGTGAGCATTAGGGGGTTAGGGGCCGAATATCCTCTGCACACCATTCTGTTTTTCTCAGTCTTTTAAAGCAATAACAACCTTGCCTTCAGACTTACATCTCATGGATGTGGACAGTAGAGAGCAAAGACAGTGATGATGGAAACAAGACAGTTGTCACAGACAAAAGTTTTAAACAGGCTCCACATTTGCTATAAAACTTTGACAGAATTCCCTTTTATTTGCATTTAAGCTACAACTCTAAAGCTGGACTTCCAGTCTGTTTTTTTGTTTCTTTATGCAAAAAACTGTCAATGTTAAGAAAAAACAAAATGCTTTCAGTAGCTGCAAGGCAAATTACTATTATAAATATACAAATATATTTTATACAAATGAAATTTTTCAGGAAGTACACATAATCAGCTTCTGGCAGGCTGTAGTTGAGATCGTTACCATCTGTAATGTAGTTACAAAGCTATAGCCAGAAGTCAGATAGTCTACCACAAAGATTGGAAACCTGATGACATAGATACTGTAGCTCAGCACTGTCAAATACTCAAAAATCCTCTTCTGAGCGGTGGCAGCGCAGGCAGCAGAAAATAGGCCAAGAAAAAGTAATTTTGGAAACCTATTGCATATAAGATATGTTGGCTCCAGCTTCATATTCACATACAGACACAGTAACAAACTGGTGTGAAACCAAAGTCAAACATTCCAACAGAACAAGAACAGAGTGCAAAATATTGAGTTTGTTTGATGTTGTTTTTACTTTTCTTTTTTATAAAAAAAAACAAAAACCCAAAAACTAGAATTAAAGATACTCTCAATAAAAGATGGCTTTTACAGAGAGGAAGCTACAGTATGTCATGGCCACAGTCCCTTTAAAGGAAATCATTCCTCCCAGAAAGGAAAGGACCTCTTCCAACTTTAACTTACAAGAGTCCCAAAAGAGCGGTCTAATCCAATTACAGCTACACCACAGGTTTCTTCTGTTTTTACAAATAGAAAGCATAATGTTTGAGACATGGTTTTATTCCTCCCAAAGTTTTGTTTTTTTTCTTTGTAAGACTAAGTGCATGTAATACAAATGGCATTTTAAAAAAATGAGATCAACCTCATAAGTTTTCATCAAATGGAAATAAAACCTCACCATACTGGCATCGGCTCCCTTTGAAGCCCAAAGGACAATGACAGATGTGGTCCCCAGTCTCTGCACATCTTCCACCGTTGAGACAAGTATCATCGCTGCACACTCCTGCAGATGATACACATCACAAACTTTCTATACTTATCGATGTTTTGTGCATAATGTATCAAAGTCTCAGTCTAACTTGACAATATTCCCATTGAATTATTTCAGTTACCGCCTTAAAATGTAATAAACTTCTCTCTCTAGGATATTTATAAGGTGTAAATGAAATGCTTTCATTACTTACTATAAAGACAGCCCCTCTCGCCCTCCTTCTGGGTCCAGCCAGGGCAACACTTATAGACCGTATGCAAATCCATACTGTACACTTGTCGGTATGCTGTGTAGTATGCTGTCCTGAGGATGACAGATTCTGCTTGACTCCCATGGTTTCAGATTGTTACACTTGAAATAAACATGAGCACACTCAATGATACAACACTAATAAGTCTAACTCTACTCTAATACTCTGCACCAACCACACCAAGTCAAATTCCTAGTAAGTGCAAACCTACTAGGCAATAAACTTGATTCTGATTCTGATGTTTATAACTCTCCTCGCACCATGAATTAAAATCAGCTCAGCTAAGCTTAGCTGCGAGTCCTTTATTGGGTGCATCAGCCATGTGTAGATAATACTTTGCATTTCTTTTTCATGAAATACAACTACAAGATTTTTAACCCCTCAACCAGTAAAAGCATATGAAAAAACATGTAGCTGTGACTGTGGCATTTATGATTAGTAAAAGAAAATTCAGTTGTCCAGGAAGATCCAGAGCTGTAGCTGTATGCATAAAACACCCATCTACTCATTTCAGATGGGTTTTAATCACATTAAAAATGTACCTTTGCAGTGAAAATGTGAACGCTCTTACCTCCTCTCATAGCCTACACACCATCTGTGGTTTGTGCAGCCCTGCTTCCACACCTTCATAATGCGCGTAAAAGCTTGAACACAAGGCTGGCGGCTCCCCAACAAGGACATCTCTTGGTCAGTGCAAACATTTGGCCTGTGTATGAAAATACATATAGAGGGCGGAAGGTATTTAAAAAAAACATCTAATAATAAGCAATAACTTCCAAAAGATGGACATAGGCTACTGACGTTAGTGGTGACTGCACTGAGAGTTACACCATAGAGAAAGTGGAGTATATTCCTGCTACAAAGCTTACTTTAGTTTACTTTATTTCATGCATGGAGTAGCAAATGTGAGAATGAGTTCATGTAAATGACAAAAAATGCACTATCCTGACAGCTTTTGATATTTGATTTTGATATTGCCTTCAGCATCAATTTAATAACCAATGCAATGTGACACGCATGCACTATTGTGAAAATATAAATTAAAAAGCATATGGGTTTGAACTGTGGAGCAGTGCGCTGCATGTAGCTCGTATTGGTCTGTGCAGTGGGAGCACCCAGAGGTGTCCTCCTCCAAGAGCCATCTGGATTTAATACAGAGCGGCTCCAAGTTAATTAGAGGAAGTGTTCGGCTTCTCCGGTAATGAAAACGATTCCTATTATAATGTCCTGCAATGCAGAAACGTACTGTAGAGTACTCTCCAAAAAGGACCCTATCATATTCAACAAAAAAACAACAACAACAACAAAAAACAAACAAACAAACTATTATATAGAGACTTAAACAAGCACTTTATTAATGAAGTCAATGTGGGACCTCGAAGTGAGACTCCTTGTGGTCATTAAGAAGAAAAACAGACAGTAACTTCAAAGTAACTGCAGTAACATGAAAACAAAACATGTAGCTATTTATGGGAGATTATTTGTAAGTGTTTTGAAAATGCAGCTACACGCTGCTCTCGTCTTATTTTAAAGCATGTCAGTGTCAAACCTTTTAATGTACATGATATATAATTCAGTGGAAAGTGACAGCTGATAATGAAAGGTTTTAAATAGGCTAAGTTACTTACATGCCAAATTGCAGCTCCAAAGATGACGTCGTAAAAATATTGCTGGATAACAACATACACAAGATGAAAAGAATATTTGGAAACATAATTCCAGCCGGATGCAACGAGGAAAGAAGGGAAAAAAAGGTTTCAGTCGGTGCAGCAACGATGTGCCCGTTAAACAAAAAGCATCCTGACATTTATGGAAACTGCCTTCAGACAGAGCACGTCGACTTTTTTTTTTCTTTCCTTCTTGAACTGATGTTCCTGATTTTCCGTTGAAGCTACTGGTTAAGTAGAAGGACGACTTTCATTTGAGAGCCTCTATGTAAATGCACCCTCCCACACTCACTAAGGGGCCATCTCTTCACCCCCCAGTGGAGACATGTGCCTAAATGTTGGTCGCTACTGCGGAGGTATATGGTCCTCTAGGTAAATAATATACATTTACGAAATTGCTCCCATAAGCTTTTAAGAGAAACCCAAGACGCTCCCCTTTTTTCTTTTTTCATTAAATACCCTATTTAATATTTTTAAAATGGATGGAAAGACACAAAAACTTGTATAAAAAGTCAAATCACTCAAATTTAATTTCAAAAATTAATACTTATGACAACAATTTAGGCTTATTGCTAGGAAATTAACCTATTTTATCTTTTTTTAAATTGACTTTTAATACATTAAACAAATTGTATTTAAACTATTCTACCTTGTATAATGTATTTTACTTTTTAAACTCTGAATTCATATTCTTATCGAAATATGACCGAATGAAACATTGACACTCAAAGTTTCTACTTTTTTTTTTTTTAATTCAAAAAGCGTAATAGGCTACAATGCAATGGTGAAAGAAACAGTAGGTTATATTTATGAAAAAAGAGCAAAGTACAACTGCAATAAAATAAAATAAGTATACCCAAGTATACCCAGATAAATTTGGAGCACAAGTTCCACGGCTTACATTAGGCAGCCTATAAATAGTCTTAAGATTCCATTTCTTTATGAAAAATAGAGAAGGATGTTCAAGTCTTCATTATCTTGCATTTGTGTATATGAAATTTTCATGTTTGAATAATAAGGTTGGGGAAAAAAAAACATTTACCTTCCAATTCCTTCTCATAGTGAAGCCATTTAAGACTTTATATTGGTCTTTATGTAGCTATAATGAAAACGTATCACGGATATTATTCAAAATAAATTGAATAAATACTTTGCCAAAAGCCTCTAGTGTGCTAACAAAAAAAAGGTGGAAACAGTCTATGGATGAATGTGACATCACTGTCTTTCCTGAGTTTAATTTAAAAAGACTTAATGAGAAAACGAATAATTTTAAATGAATGAAAGTTTCTGCTTTTAATTTCAGCGCCTGATGTCAGTGACGTCACGTCCTACTGGGAACATCATTTCCTGTGAGACGTACAGACAGGAAGAAAAAGGAGCTTCTCTCTGCGGAAAACAAAGCAATGTTTCACAGCTACACTGCGTTTAATATCTGAACTTCACTATCAGAGTGACTATAGGCACTTAATTGTGTTTCGGATTTGGTAAATAAGCTCTTGGGAACCATTATTTTCTTTGAAAACAACACACCACACGGTAAGTAGCTGCACTGATAAGCCTGAAATGGCGCTGGGCTGAATGATTCTCTGACATTTTCTCCTTCTGTCACCACTAAGCTCTACAGCTTGACCATGACTGTTGGATTTGACCTTCTAATTATCGTTATATACCATTAAATGCCGTTTTCCTACTAATAATGTCCATATGATGGTTGACGTTGACACCGAAATCTTATAGAAGATAAAAATGAAATTGTAATAGACACAATCTGTTTTCTATTTGAGCTTCTATTTGAATTCTGAATTCTTTTAACATATGGTTATCGTTACAGATAATTAAACATACTCGGTGGTTAATAGACTCCTTTTGTGTCCCTCTGTGAAATCAGATAACCTCGTTTTCATCATATGAGGGATCACGAGCCTGATGATTCCACCTCAGCCCTTTCCAATTCACATTTACCACCAGATCTCATAGGAGATTCTGAATAACTTTGTAATTTTTGGCAAACTGAGGGGGAAAAAAAAGAGTTTGAGGATCTCACATTCGCATTTTTTCTACCTTTTTTTTTTTTTTTTTTTTTTTTTTTTTTTTTTTTTTTTTTTTTTTTTTTTTTTTTTTTTTTTTCTTTTCTTCCCCCCCCGAAAAAGCGGCGGGGGGAGAAAAAGTGTTTTTCCCGTTTTCGCC
>JBAMYA010045602.1:0-11600 GCA_037176975.1 Arrhamphus sclerolepis
TGTTGTGGGTAGGTCTGTCGCCACGGCACAGGTGGTAAAGACACAGGAGAGACACACACACACACACACACACACACACACACACACACACACACACACACACACACACACACCAGGGGATTCTTTCTGAAAATGATTCAGTTGTTCAGGTATAAATTTCATAGAATAACATGAAACAGCCTGTGGATGTATTTCTGTGAGTGAAACTTCAAATCCTGTTGTCCTGCCTCACTGAAATCAGCGAAGTTAAACAAGATTTAAATTAATTCAGCGAAAATCAAAACAAAACAAAAAAATACTTTCAGTGGTAGCCAGACAAGTAGATCGCAGTTTTGTTGTTCATGTTTTGATTTCATTCATTTCTTAACTCAATATTTCATAAATGACAAGAAAAGGTATTTGCAACATTTGGATCAAACTATTTTTTCTGTTAATTGGTATTAAAACTTTATCTGATCTTCATCTGAGTCACAGTAACAAACACAATGGGCTTAAGCTGATAATACAAACTATTATAATTTCTTATGTATTTATTAAAAAACACCTGTTAAACACTCACACTGCTGGAGTAAAGCAAGTAAACCATACATAAATTACTAAAAAGAAAAGCTGATTAAAGTTTCTATTTTGCATACTTGGAGCAGAGTTAAGATTTGATTCAGAGCTACTTTGATGAATAAGGCTCAGATATGTTCAGTTTGGTGTTCGAAAGAGGCATCTGCTGATGTGAATCGTACCACACACAAGATTTATTAATCTTTCTAAAGCTTGAAAATGATAGAAAGAAATACTAAAGTGTTTAAGCATCCATCTGTCCACAATTAGTCCACAAACTATCGTCTTGGCAGTGAACGTCCACACAAAATGACACCAAAGACATAAAGCAGATTTCTCAAGCAGGTAAAAAAAAGGAAGATGCATGAAGAGTTTGCCAAAGGGTAGTCTAGACGGCAAAGAGGGAAAGGACATCAACGGAGGAGAGCATAATTAGAGAAAATAAGAAGAGGAATTGGAGGAAGTAAGAGGACAGAATGACTGGATATATTTACTTTCAACTAAAGTGTTATTCAGATGTTTTTCCTTCCCTTAAAGACTCACTGAAATCTCACATAGACCTCTTAAAAAATCTTGAGAGGGCGTCATCGTCTCGTGGTGGGCAGGTTTCATTAGGTCTCAGACAAAGACTGGACCCCATTACCACACAAACTCAAACATAAATGCTCCATAAACCTGGCTGCACCGTCCTTCTGCCAGTGATTTCCCCGCCCTGCAGCAGGCTGCGATACTCCCCTGCTGTCATGGGAGCAGTCACATTAAAGGCTCAATGACAACTTTATTAGAGGTGAGGGTCTGGAATCTTTACCATTTATTAAGCCTGAATAAATATCACACTAATTATTTCCAGAAAGCCGTGAAATTGTGGTTGATTCTCCATGAATAATCTCCCTTCTAACACAATTCCACAGCTCAGTGCATGAGATCCATTTAAAGGTGTGTGTGTGTGTGTGTGTTCACAGAGCAGCATGTTTGTGTGCCTGATGTAATTGTGAACGCTATGCTGACTAGATAAAGCTTTTATAAGCTTTTATTTTTATGTATAAACTTCATTAGGATGCCTCCTTTATGCAGTTAGGCCCAGAAGTAATTGGACACCAACAGGGCTTTCATGATTTTCCCTTCATGCACCACCTCAAAGGATCTGAAATTAAACAATAAAGATGTGACCATTTTTTTTGTGTTGCACAAAAATGTGTCATTTACTATTTAAGAATTACAGCCATTTTAAATTAAGCATTCTAGTGCTTTTTATTAATGCTAATCTTTCATGTTGAAGAGCTGCCTGAAGTCTGGAGTCCACCGACATTCAATCAAATTCTGTTAAACTCTACTT
Source organism: Arrhamphus sclerolepis (assembly GCA_037176975.1). Classification (NCBI taxonomy): domain Eukaryota; kingdom Metazoa; phylum Chordata; class Actinopteri; order Beloniformes; family Hemiramphidae; genus Arrhamphus; species Arrhamphus sclerolepis. The sequence goes on from JBAMYA010045602.1 coordinate 1,892, forward strand.
AATTAATCCCCAAAGAGAAATGTAGACGCTGCAGTAGCTGTCATTATTTATGTTTCTTCAGAGTCATTACGGATGGTTACAACCGTGGGAAAGATGTGCGGTAGAGGGTTCAGCAGATCAGAAGCCTGAAGACACTGCTGCTGAATCATGGTGGAGAGGACGTTCAGGTATGTCCAGTATGATTTCCCTTCTACAGACGCCAGTCCCCAGTACAGAGCTACCTTTCTGTAGTTTTCTTTCCCTTTTTTAAGTCACTGGCTCTATTGTTTATGGTCACACATGGATGAGGGTTTCATTTATTTATTTTTGTTTGGCAAGGGTGGGGTAGAAGTACTTTAAGAGGGCAGGAGGTCTCCCCCAGCGTTGGAACCTCCTCCTGGCCTCCTGGCTCAGCTTAAGGGTGAAGAGGTGCTGCAGAATCCCACGTCTCTGATCCACACAGGTCTCAGGACTCTGAGGCCAGTACAGTCTGGACCTGCAGCTATCTGGCCAGCTGATTTGGCCACTGAAGGATGCTAAATGTGCTTGCTTTTAAAAAGTCTTGTGCTATCCATCTGCACTGTGAAGAGCTGTCCATTCAGTTCAACTGACTGTGAGCAGGAAGTAGCCCGAAACACTTCAGAATTCATCTAGCGGCCACATTATCGATAAATACCAGTGAGCTCATTCCACATACATGCCCATACCAACACTCACTCCTCCATGGTTGGCACATGATGCGGTCTGCCTTAGATCATGAGCTGCTCCTCCTCGCCTCTCTTTCTCTCGTTTTGCTATATGCTTTTCTTGGTTTCATCTGTCCAAAGAAATTGATTCCAGAACATTGGAGGGTTTTTTTTAGATGTTGTTGATGCTGAGCAGCAACAAGCATTTGGATGGTTGTTGTTCTGCAGCACAAAGAAGAGAACTTTTCCTATTTCAAAGAAGCAATGCCATGACTTTATTCTTTAATTTTGCTGCTTGCTGCTTGCAGCAGGCTATATATTACAAGAGGGACCACAAAGGTCAAAAAGTACTTCAATAAAAATGTGTTACCTGATGAAAAACACAAATCCTGCTATCCACTCTGAAGAGGATGACAGGTTCACAATAAATGGTGACAGAGAGGAAGTAACAGCCTCACAGCTCCCACAGCTGCGTTTTCTGTAAAATACACAGCTATTGTTGCCTTGCACACATCAATATTGGCAATCACAATACTAAAAATATGATGTTTATAGCCCATTTTTTTCAAGTTCACTGTTAGTGGAAGGCAGTGGTATGTTAACTTTTGCTGCAATGCAGTAACCACGATGTGTAGTTGAGTTTAGTGAGAATGTCATTACATACATATATACAGTATATATACAAATATATGTGTGTGTGTATGTGTTGTATTCAAAATAAAAGAAAAGGCACGAGAATAAATAAAAAAAATGAGTGGTGTTAGACTGAAGGTCATACTTTATTTACGAAGGCATCACTTGGTAAATTCCCCTGCCTCCCTCTTCCCACCCATGCTATCTGGGCAGCTCAGGGTCTGGAAACTACTGTTTTCTTTCAAAGTATACCAAGATAGAAACATTAATATTTCAGCCATAAAGAGAAAAATCACATTTGCTGGGCCATAAATGGCCGATGCTTGATGCTGGTGTGTTTTATTCTGGTACACTTGGCCTTGCCCACCCAGCTCTCGCTCATATTGATGCACAGTAGAAGGAATGGCTCTGAGTGCCCTGCTCCACAGCTGAGCCTCTAAATCTTAACACCTCCCCCTGTTTGGGACTCTGCTCTGGATGCATTTCTTTCAGCTGTGTGTGTTTGTGTGCATGCAGATATGTGTGAACGAGCCTCTGTGCACACGTCTCCTTCTGCAGGGCTTACATGAAACAACACCTACGTCCTAAAATGACAGTGAGGAAGTCCATCGTGATGAGGTGTCAGGATGATTTTATCAGTTTCCTTTTAAAAATAAGACTCAGTAATGACTGCGAAATTGAAGCAGCACCTCTGTGACACATACTGTGTTGAGGTTAGTGTGTGTTGTTCTATGGCTGTGTGTGGTATGCAATCTAAAATCGATCTGTCCAGTTTCTCCATTGTTCTTCAAGGACAGAGGATCCTTTGGGGAGACAGAGGTTCCTCTGCCTGTCTCCTGCTCCCCAGGGATCATCTGATGTTGCTGTCTGGATAACTGTTCACCTTCAATACTCATGTATACCCACTAGTATGAAATGCATTTAGGAAATAAATGTACTATTAATAATAATAGTGCAGAAGCAAAAAAAAAAAAAAAAGCAAAAGTGAATTTAAAAAAAACAAAACCGCAAAAACAATTATGAAAATTCAGATTCTTATTTCAGCTCCTTCATGGCATATTGACATCTGTGATTTGTAGTTCATCCATATAGATAAAAGTTCTCAAGATATGAAATTGTGAAACATGTGCTTGCAGTGGCTTGGTGGCTGGTGCTGTTGCCTCCAAGCGAGAAGCCCCTTGATTTGGGTCCTGGCAGGAGCCAAGAAGCTGCCTGGCAGGTTAATCAGCAACTCTAACCTGCCCGCTGGAGCCGTGTGGTTGTTCGTCTGTATGTGGCCTCTGATTGACTGTGGAATGCTGAGATAGGGTCCAGCAGATCCCCGTGAGCCATATAAGCAGGTCTAGATAATGGATGAAGGAATAGTTGTCATCCTGAACTTCAGACTCATGTTTCATTAACTCTGATAATTAACTCACAATACAAAGCTGTTTTTAAAAGTCAGCCATTTGCAACATCAGGTCCAGAGGTGAGGCCTCAAACTGTTGCCATTTTTATCATTTTATTTGGGCCACTCTTAAAAGTTTGTCTTGTGGGACATGCAGGACAGCACCTTCCAGGACTGGGTTTGGACAGCCCTGTCTTCCACTAATCTTCTTCTCTTTGTTCCCTTCAGAGGTTGCCACAGCCAATCATCTGCCTCCATCCTGCCTGCATCTCTTCTCTCACACCAACTACCTTCATGTCCTCTTTCTCCATAAATGTCCTCTTTGGTCTTCCTCTAGACCTCCTGCATGGCAGTTCCACCCTCATCATCCTTCGACTGATACATGTCCTGTATGTCCATTATCTGTCCTCACTTCAGCCGTACTAATCTTCGCTACCTTCTGGACCACATCCAGCACCTCTTCTACTCATTTTCCTCATTCATCAACTCTTCAAAGTACTATTTTCATCTTCCCATCACCCTTCTGGCAGCTGTCAACACATTTTCATCTCTACCCTTAATCACCCTAGCCTGGGATATGTCTGTCTCATCTCTGTCTCTAACCTGTTTAAGTCGGTCTCCTCCCACACTGCAACTGTAAAACTGAGTAAATTTACCAGTAAAACAGTAAATTAAACTCCATAACTGCTGCTGAAATTTCTGCTGTGTAAATTCACCCCAACTCTCCACCAGTGGTGATGATTACGCAGCTCAAGAGTGTGCTTACGTTCTGATCTGCAGTTTGAGCTAGTTGCAGCATATATAAACTAAATTTAGAGAAATGCATAAATAACTGGACTTTAGATTCTAGACAAGGAACAATGTGTCAGAATGTCACACTGCCGTCACCAAGTTCATCGTGAATAGTGTTTTCAGTTTCCTTTCATTCCAGAACAGACACTTACGATACAAACTCCAGCAAGCTGTTAAACGCAGGGACCAGCTGAAGAGCACACACTACTGGACAGGAGCAAATAAAACCACTGCAATTATTTTTTACACATTTGAGTGAAGAGCAAATATGTCTGATGAGTCATTCCTGTTTGTATATTTCAACACAGTCATCAATGAAGTAAGTAGACTACAATAGTTACAGCTTTTCGCCTCCTAAAAAACACAACTACTGAACTAAAAACTGGAAGAAACCAGGAACGTTGCCATGACATTCTCATTTATTCATGCCAAAACAAGACATTCAGACATGAAGCCAACACATTCAGCTGCTGTCAGACTCGTGGACTAATGAAAAAACACTTGACCGTGTCAGAGGAGGTGGTGTTTACGCTTTCAGAGGTCTGTTCCCTGCTGGTTTCTACTGCCCCCTGTGCTTTTCCACACTGTCAAAATAAAGCCTTAATCTGCTGAGTATCTATGGTCACCTCCATTCTCACAAATGTTTTTATTGTGTTTTTTCTCATCTAAACATATTTCTTGCAGCTTCCATCTTCTCTTTATCTGGCTGCTGTAGAACATCTCATTTCTGTCTCCAAAACGACTCGACTTGGACTCATATAAGATCACTTTCAGACTCAAATCTTTATGTAAAATTTATTTCCAAATTATCTCTTAATTATGCAAAGTTAACATTTTCAATACTGTGTTTACAAAAAGAATTTCTGTTCATAATCAACCAGCATCTATCATCTAAAGAGCATTGATGATCTTCTTCTCTGAGTATCCTCATGGATGCATATTTAGTTTTACGCAGCGTTCAGCAGTAACGACGTCATGATCAGCATCATCTTCAAACTAAAGTGAGGGTGGAACATCGCAGGTCTCATGGGAGACAAACTTGTGTCTCTATCATCAAACTAATCCAAATACTGAATGTGTTGTCCTTTAAAACTGGGTAAACAACCTTTTAAGACTTAAGTCTCTTGGATAATCGGACTTGATTTTCTTGGCTATTTACATGAAAGAAAGAAAAAAGAAGTAGTGTCATCGTCCTGTGCAGGACTTGGCTGAACAGACCGTAGTAGCTAGCAAATAGATACAGGTTAAAGCCTAATCAGTGGTAATTGTTTGTCACCTGTCTGTCTGTCTGTCCATCTATCTGAGTGAGTCTAAGGTATTTTAATAAGGGTCTCTATCACATATTCAGATTACCATTAGTGCCTCCCTCTGCCTCCTGAAGACTGTGGGCTCCACTGCAGTACAGGACTCATTTGTGCAGAGATGTTTTATCTAATTTCCCTCGAGATTCATGTTGCATAATGTAAACAACAGCTTGTTGAAAATGTGTGAAAGCCTCCATATGTATGCTGTTGTTTCTAATAGGCTGCTCTGCATGAATCTTTCCCAAGAAACGCCTGATTATTTAAGCACTGCGCTAATGAAGTCCTCTAGTAGTGGACACTGTGGCTTACTGAGACTGCACCCACATTACTGCATAACTGGAGTAAAGCTCCTGTTCCACTACAGACTCTGCTTTAATTTGTACATGCTGGAGTTTTGTGGAGGATGAAAACAGAGTGTTTAGACAACAACAGCGCTGGTGACTTTGACGTCCTTGATCAGCCATTATGCAACCAAAGTCTGCATGTGATAAAACAATGATTGTGTGCATGTGCAGGATGAAATGTTTAATAAGAGCAACCTTCAGCAAAAGTTATTTCCAGCGTAATGTTCACCCTGCTTTCACTTGTGCACACATGTCCATTTAGCATGGACTGTCTTGTGATGAGTGTTTATTGTGGTGTAATGGGGGTGAAATCTGACAGGCTAATGTGAACACAAACCGTAGGCTGAGTCTCAAGCTGCTGTAGGATGTTTCTCAAACTGACTTGATGCTGCTGCTGAATATTCTGAGTGAACCTGCTTCTATTCATAACATACACACATCCTCATCATCTTTATTCTAATCTCCAATGAGACCACACACACTCCTCGCTACGGCTGCCTCATGGCTGATATAAAACTGACATGTGTGTGAACCACGCAGTGAAAAATGACCTCTGCATCTGAGCACAAACTGAGGAATTCAAAACGACCGGGTGGTTCAGAAAGAATCTCTAATCTTAACAACCTGCATGAAGACAGATTTCTTTAATGGTTCTTACAGGATGTGTGAGTTTTAGACGTTTTAGCTATTGAGACAATTAGTAGTTGAAGTAGCTAAAGCGTGTGACGCAGTAATACCCAGTTTATGATGGTTGCAGTCATTGAGTCACGGTTAGATTGCTTCCTTTAAGAGATCAAATCACCAAGTAAATACTAATCACATCTATTACAGACCTTCTCAACATTCTTCTTTATATCCCATCTCTTATTATAAATTGAGTCATCACACAGAATAATCACACCGGTAAATGCCAAATTACCAACATCAAATTAATGAGAAAGTATGCGTTACCGTGACAATGAGCAGAATTCCCTTGAGGAGGGTCAGTAGTGACGTGACTGGCTGAATAATTGAATGGGCTAGCAAGATAGCGAGAGCCAGCGTCCAGGTGAAGGCTGGGATCACGTAGATGTGCCTGTGGAGAGAGAGACAAACATGGAGATGCTTTTATTTGTGCTCATGTTTTAGAAGCATGCAGATGATTACTTTATTCTACATGCCTGACACGTCCTCATCACTCCCCATCAGCAACCGACAGACGTTACCTGTCTGCTAAAACAAACCGTCTGCGTAGACTGTCAGTGAGCGAGAAAAATGAAATCCAACAATCTGCATCCTTGGTGATCCAACGTAGATCCTCCTCCCAAAACAAACACATCTCTGCGGCTTTTGTTAACTAATTGGGATTATTTTTAGAGAAGCGTCTTTAAGCTGCAGGCCCAACATATTAAAATGGCCACTAATGCAGAACTGCAGGGTTCAGTTGTGGAAAACAAGCAGGAATGTTTGTTTTCAACAGAGATTCAGCCACAGAACCAGTATGTTCGTGCTGTACAGAAAACTGCTCTGCTTAGTCGCATCACATTCAACTACTTCTGATGAAGACAACGTAGTTCGTCCACTCTGAGACACATCACATCTTTGGAGCTGCTAGTCACGTTTCACATATAAAATGTAAAGATGCAGAATGACTAGTTTAGTTTCACTTTAAGTTATATGCATATACATATGCGTATGTATGAAAAAAGCCAAAACAACAAAAGAAACAAAAATGTTCAATTTAACATCTATTAAATCAATATTTGCTTCCGTAGCATTAAAAAGTAAAACTGGAGCTGCACTGAGCCACTCTGTTGTACATCAGCCCCTCAGAGTTTGATTTTTCCTTCTTTTTATGAAATTAACAACTACAGGAACCTTTAACTCACAACGCAACAATCTTTCCATGTGCCATTATGGCTGGACCGGTGAAGATTAATTTACTTTTGAAATTTAACCATTTTGAAAAACGAGCAAAGCCTCACTTTAAACACTTCCTAAAATCAAATTCATATAAAGTTGTATCAAATTTCAGTTTTCTGTTTCAACAGTTACACAACACATTGAGTCGGTGTCAGCTGTCGTGCCCCTTAAAGGAAAACCTTCACTTTCTGAAAAATAAACAGTAACAAATTTGACCAAATGTTTCTTCACGGTTTTATTTTCAAACACACAGATCCATCAGAAACACCTTCCATTCCAAATAAAAGATTTACTCACTTAAAAAAACAAACACGTTATCTTGAACACAACTGTATTTATTATCTAGTATATTTGATCTTGAATATTCTATGTTTTAGTGAAAATCTAGATTATGACATTGTTGTGGAATTTTATAAACTTTACAGAAAAATGTAACTGTATATGATATTAGCAGTTTTCAGTGTGCAGGAATTGTGAAGTTATAATCTGTTTTAAAGCTATAGCAGTAACAGTTTCTATGTTTTCTTGAGTTTATGATATGATTCTCCCAGAAAGGTATTTTTATTAGACACAATTCTTTTTAAAAACAAGCAGTTAGAGAAGAAATCAATAAAAGCAGTATTAGCAGTATCAGTCATGAGGAACAAATGACAAAGTTCACCATCCTCAGAGGTGAAGCTGAGCTTACAGTAGGTGAGCTTAATTGAACACATGAGATTTAACTGATATTTAATGGCTAAAGATAGCCCTTTAATCCTCTTACATTTTAAGCTGTATGGAAATTTGATTTCAAAATTCTGTTAAGTAAGCTTAAACCACACTGATGTGTACAGTGAGGTGAAATAAATCTCAGTAATGCCTTAATTCCTGCAGAGCTGAGTGGGGTTTGTGTCCACGGCCCCAACTTTCCAACAGCAGAGGGCTTTTGTACAGAAAGTTACACCTATTGATTGCTGCCCCCTGGGGAGCGAGGCCAGGGGATAAGGTTTATCCAAAAGAGGCCTGCCAAGATTTTTTCACTCCAGTAACTCTGCCTTCGCACCTCCACAACAAATCGCAGCATCTCCCCTGGTGCTAAGCAGGCTGATAATGAAGCACCCAGGCGTGCCGATGAAGCGGTCCATCCTTCCCACTGAGTCTGAATAATATTATTGGGTAAAGGATTTACTGGGGCATGACAAAATAAATTAGCACTGTTAACTGATAAAAGTAATTAAAGGCTTGGGAGGAAAAGAGGAGGTTTGAAGTTTAGGGGAAAGACAACAATCACTGGATGAGTTTAGCTTTAATTTCACATCACTTTTATCTTTCTATCATCATGCTAAACCCCTACAAGGTGGATAAGTATCATGTCGCTGCGTAACAATCAAAATCTAAATATTTACCCCAGAATTTCTTATTATTGCATGAAGGAAATTCCATTGTTCTTTATACCAAATTGACTACAAAATACAGAGTCAACTAATGGCAGTATGAAAATATAAAGACGATGAGCCACAGACGGGTTTCTGTGAGAACTCCTTTGGTGACATGACAACAATCTGATACTGGGTCAGGTGTTGATGCTGGACTGCTGCAAAAGCCAGTAACGGTGCTGGTTCAGCTTTGGAACATTCAATGAACTGGTTTCCTTCTACATATGAAGCACATTATTAAGTTTCTTGTAGTGTAACATCTTTTAATTTTCATCCTTTTGTCCTCACCCAGAACCAGACTCTCCAGAGACAGAATTCTGGTTTGTAGCTTCAGAGCTGTTTGTCCTCTCGTTAGATTTTTGAGTCTAATGACTTGCAGTAATTGGTATAATAAAACTTTAACATTCATGGAAAGTGGGACACAAAAGAAAGACACATTTAAGTTTGACAAAGTCAAATCCCACGAGGAAGAGTGTCATGTTCGGTAGCGCCTGTCAAATTCCAGGCAGCTTTGAATATTAAAGATCCACAAGGAGAAAACTCACAGTCGACATATTCTCTAAGCTGGAGGGATGAAAAGGAAGCAGCTGTAGTGGGCTTCCAGCTGTGGCACCAACACTTTCAAAGATAAGTTCATAAGATCAACTTTTAGCTGAGGGAACTCGACTTAAAGAAGATAAGATCAATTTAAGCCTCGGCCTCAATCAGACAAGGAGATGCAGCTGTAAAACCTCAACATGCTGTCCAGAAATGGCAGGAAAATCTGACCTTGAGCACAAAACTCTGAAAACAAATAGCACCTTGGAATGGGAGTGGGACCTTCTGCAGTATCTTTTAAAAGCTCAGCAAAGCCTGGAGATTTTCACTGCTGACCTCAGAGGACTTCCCACTGAAGAGGGGGTGGGGAGTACTCAGAACAGTGTGGAAGGAACCATAAAACCATCACTCTTCTGAATGTTTTCAGTCAACATTTCATGATTGTGATGCTGTTCATCTGTGTCAAATAATCGTGTTGGCATTTCAAAACAGCTTCGCTCTGTGAGCATTATTTCAGTAAACTTCTCACAATTACTGTAATCTCCAATGTACTTTTTGTCAGAAAAAGGTACCAATGGAGACTGTCACCAACGTCTAATCCTGTAAAACAACAGTTCAGTTAGCTTGTCACATGTTCGGATTGGGTGAATCCTTCCATACTTATGTAACACTACCTGACATGTTCCCCAAAACTTTCCCTTAGTTTATACAGTCTGTCGCACTGACACTC
>JBAMYA010045603.1:0-11600 GCA_037176975.1 Arrhamphus sclerolepis
TGTGTGTGTGTGTGTGTGTGTGTGTGTGTGTGTGTGTGTGTGTGTGTGTGTGTGTGTGTGTGTGTGTGTGTGTTTTAACCTAATGCCAAAAGGGAAAGACATCATCAGTGTTCTAAGAGAGTTAATCAACCAGAGAAGGGTCTTAAGGACACGTCAGAGTCACATCAGATCAATTTTTCACACGTCTCAAACATTGCTTTCAAGGCTGGTCCCAGCCTTCGCAAGAGTGGATCTACCTGCAAGTTCAGCCCAGTTTCATGGAATTCTCAGGGAAAATGCAAGAAAAAAATCCAACAGGGTGTGTCAAAAAGTCATCATTTTTCATCTGACACTGTATTTATCTGCCCTGATATGTGAAAAATCTTTAAATTAAAGGGAGTTAGCCTCTTTTGATATGACTATTATTGCTTAGATACTAGTCAAATGTGACAGCTTTACAATTAGCTTTTAGCACAAGCAGGTGGTTCAAGCTAGATCCATCACGAAAATAAGGCACCGTGTTAAAGAGATGCTTTACGTACACTGATAGTATAGATCTAAGATGCAGAATGTCAAATTCTGAACAGACAAAGTTCCTTGGTTCAGCTAGTTTTGTTTTGAATCTTCCAGTTTCCTCTAGTTGTCTAGAATAACTCTGAGACAAAAATACAAGCAAGATGGCAGAATTTTGAGGGTTTTTTTTGTTTTTTTTACTGGAACAATAACTTCTGTACCTTGTCAAACAGCTTGTACTTTATATTCTAATGTCTGTCTTGTCCATCATGATGTCTGCTAATGCCTTTCTTGGCCAGGTCACCCTTGCAAATAAAGGTTTAATGAAATAATAAAATAATAAATAATAAAATCTAATCACAATTCAAATTTTAACTACCTAATTTGTGAACTTAAAACTGTTGAAAATAAAAAAAAAACATCCTAAATTGATACAAAATCCTTTTTTAGGCCTATAGCATTCTTACATCTACATCATGCACAAGCTGACAAAGCAGATGTCACATTTATAGACCAGTTGCATAACACTTCAACAATGACCTCTGAATCATTTTTCTGTAATTCAAGACTGCTGAAGTTGTCAGGGTTAACTGATCAGTGACTCAGCAGTTGTTTATGGAGATGAATGATTCAAACAAGTGATCATGGGATTGACATGAGGTGTTAGGAAGTGTGCACATTTAAAAGAGGTAGATGACTAAAAACAGGAAAGGCAGGGATATGGGCCAGCAGGGTGCGATAATCTGTCTCTCTGCCAACTACGGGGGATTACGGGGTAGTATGAGATATTCTGACCCATATTCACACAAACATTGATGTTTTCTGACCCACTTCTACCTCATCTAGATACACAGGCTCAATTACTACATATTTACAGGGTGAGTGAGCTCTAAAGTGTTGGAGGTTTTAAGGATGAAAGTACTGCTCAGAATGCCACTTTAGTATGACAATTTTATTTATGGATATCTTAAATTTTAGATTTTGATCTCAAGGGGTCCTTGTGATGTTCAGTATTGAGGGAACCTTTGCAAAACGATGTTGTGAGTTTGGGACTTTAGACTCCTTTTCCCAGTACATGACAGTAAAACTATGCACTTTGTGAATTTGTTCATTTGATATACAAAAATACTGCAAATAAAATATTAAAGTATAGCTCAATACCAATAAATGCAAACTTGTTGTGTGAACACAAAAGCCCACATAGCATGGAGGTGTTACAAATGTAGGCTTAAACATTGTTGCTGATGAGTCCTTTTATATATCAGACATCACCTCACACCAGGAATTTCTTCTGAGCTTTAGAAGGTCAATATTCTTCACTACCCTTGAGCTAAATCAGTATTTTGTTCAAAACCCCAAGTTTTCATGTCTTCCAAAAGCCCCAAATGCAGCGCTAACAACCGGTTTCAACTGGTGCTGCCACCTAGTGGATTCCATTTTCTTAGTACTCAAGTAGCCTCTATCGTATCTTGTGCTGCTGTTCAATAAAGTTGTAATTAAAAAAGCTCTGCATGAAATGACTCAGTCACTCGGGCAGAGCTGAAGCTTTATTTACATGATGTGATGAAATAGGGTTCTTTTTTTCCTTCAGAATATTCCAAACAGATTACAATGACCATGAAAAAAACACAAAACAATGAAAGCCCCTGTCCCACCTAACATCTGGATGTTGAATGTAACATGCAACAGTTAAAGAGACACTGTATAATATTACAGGTTTCATTCAAAAGAATGACCTAATTAATTACCTCCATCAACAAATCATAGTCTTCTGGTAGGTCTTGAATTTCCATTTACATATACATTACATTGGCGTATTCAGTGGTGATTGCCATGTTGCGCTGCCATCTTGAAACTACAGTCCACGGCAGGTAACATCCAGGAAAATACAGCTTCGCGTTTGCGCTAGTGCTACCGACTGGCTACAAACTCTCACCCAGCTCACTGATCTACTGCCCCTACCTTGCGGTCTTCTTACTCTCTCTGTCTCGGTAGCGAATTCTTCTAAAATGGATGTCAGACTCCAGAAAGAACATTTCCTCATCAAAGCTACAAGGTATTAGAAGAAGCACTTGCGGTTTTGTTTTGATAATTATTGCAGACCGGTCAGGACAGCCAGTTGTGGTGCTTGGGTCCACGCGGCCCGGCACGCCTTCTGCTTCCCAGTCTCCCTCCTTACCTCCCTCCTTCCCGGCCTCAGTCCAGTCCCATCCTCACAAGTACTCTGGCTGGTGGCCTCTGGCAGTGGTGGGCGGCCCTCAGCAGAGGACTGGAGGATGGTCACGATGTGGGTCCGCGGGGGGTTCTTGCCAGGTACCCACGCTCATCTCTCGACGCCAATGTCAGGGACCCTGCCACTTCCTGAGCTCTGTGAGCCACTACCTGCGCTATAAATATAACATAGTGGCTACGTAGATCAGTAGCTATATCACTAGGTTAGCTTGTCTTCATGTTCAGCTGTTGCTGGCTGATATTAGCACTGAAGTAATTGGTCTAAAAATAAAAAAAGTCAACATTATAAGTCACTTTGTAATGGACATGTAAGAAATATTTTAGTCTAAATTACTAAATGAAGACAACAACTATTTCACAAAACTAACCTCATCTACTGAGAGAATACTGCTAGAAGTTGTGTTGGTCAACGACTTCTCTGTTTCCCGGATCACTGATGTTTCTCAGCTACCGTAGACGGAAATGAATCCTGGGAAAATGAGCGAGATAAAGAATGGTTGCAGTACACAACCTCACCACTAGATGGAGAAAATTTTACACAGTGTCCCTTTTAAACTATCATTCTGTCTAAAAACAAACAACCTCCTGTCATACTGACTGGTACTTACAGATATTAAACCTGATCTGCATTGATGGGTGAATACACTCATTTTCACTGATAAAATAAAGAAATCTAGTATCTTCTCATCTGCAAACTGTTGCTGTCAATTTTAGTTTTGCTAATGAAATAAAAAGTTAGCTATGCACACTACTGCTGCATCAACAGTAGTGTGTATAGCTAACTTTTTATTTTATTATATTTTATCAGTTTATAAGACAACTTGGCAGCTCATTGTCTCCATGAATGTCTTTACATCCATGGTCCAGTCAAAAAAAAAATGCTCACCTGAAATTGGGGACGACAGATGAAAATTAGCCTCTTTGGCTAAATCTGGCATATTTACATGATGTATTCTTGTTGATTAATATGCATTGTCCCCTTTATGAAATAAATAAATGGTAAAGTGTAAATTGTGGTCCAGTGGAGACATTATAAGGTCGTCAGGCTAAGTGATAACATATCACAACTATTTTATCTTTCTTCATCAAATTTGATTGGAAGACCACTGTGAGCTGCATTCAGCTCCTAACATGAAGCCCCAAATGGAATTCAAAATTATTTACTTAATCCAGCAATGATTCACATACTAAACTAGATTATAGTATTTCAAGGTTAGGTTGTTGCATACCTTGCTTAAAGAGCTGAAGTTAGAAATTAAAAGGTCAGAACAAAATCCAGACCTTTGAGAAATTTCATTTCACATGCATCAACACAGCTAAAATGGTCATAAAAGTGAAATGGACCCAAATGTCCAGCACAGAGTCCAGAGAGTAAAGGAGAGGTGTGTCACTGTAACCGGCAGCAACATATGTTATTGACACAATGACGGTTAAACACTCATTACTTCATCCAAAGTTTTAGCTATTTCTTAGGGTTACATCAAGTTACCTTCTTTGAAATAAAGTTCACATATTAAATTAGATATTCCTCTTTTCCCTGCTTCACTGACAATAAAAAAAATTATGCTTTAATGGCCGTTGCCCAGCATCCTTCGTCACCAAAGGCATCCTGGCATTCATTCAATACAACAGCAAGAGGAATCAGAGAAAATAATACATGACTAAAAAAGGATGGAGCACTGCAAGAAAGCTTTAAAAGATGATGGGAAAGAGAGACAGACAGATGTGCATGCCAGCAGGAGATGTTTTCTTCGTGCCTCCTGTTGTCCTTTGACCCGCCTGTCAGAATGTGAAGATTTTTTTCCAGAAAGCTACACAAGTGAGGAGATAACATAAGTCATTTGATGTCATAGATCAAGAAAAAAGTTCTTGTTGCGATCATGGTACATTGTGTGGTTGAAAACATCTAATTCTTATTTTATTTTATCAGATCAGGGGGGAAAAAAACAAGACAATTGGTTTCCTGGAGTTTAACACTTGATTTTATTTGCTCCTCCATATCCAAACTGTGACATTCTGCTTTCTGAAAAAAAAGAATCTTAAGTGTTGACTTGTATTGATTTGTTCCTGTTAAGTGATAATTAAAGCGTTTAGAGGTGCCTTTTATCCAAAGCAAAGCTTCATGAGCTCTATATTAAGGGTAACAGAAAAAAGACGCAATAATCCCATTCATCTGTCAGTGGGGATGTATAGTACTCTATCCACTCTTTATTAAAGTCCTCTAAAAAAGTAAACACTTTTTTTGCATTGATGTTTACTACATAACGTATTGCTATAGAACAATAACACCACCAGCTGGGAGGTTAATTAGTGACTGTGCTAGCTGATGCACATCCAGCATGGGTCAGATGAAGTCACACTCCTGACTCAGGAGTGATGGGAAAAATGTAAAATATCAGCTGTCTCTGTTTACAGATTGACATGAAAATTCTGTTTCAAGTCTACCAAAGATTATTTAAAATATATAATATATGGATAAAACTGCTCCATTAAGTAATTTATTTATTAATTTCATTTTTTAAATAAAAAGGAGCTTTATTTGATTAAATTAGCAGCAATTTCAGTCAGTCAACTATAAACATAAAAACTGACAACTAAAATTAATAATAAAGATGCAAATTCAGTTTAAATCAGATACTGTGAATGCAGCTTTATGTAGCGCAGCAGATAAAGTTCACAAACACAAACCGTCATTTCCAAATGTTTACTGGTATTTAGGGAAGCTGCTACAAACAGGATTTACTGCATGTAGACAAGTTATGGATGAGCTTGTCCATAGAAAGATAAAAACTCCTGTCAGCTGTTTAGGAGTCTAATGGTAGAGGGAAAGAAAGATTCTTTATTGTCCAAGTTCTGCATTTCACACTTCTGTACCTCTGGCCTGAAGGTAGAAGTGTGAACAGTCCATGTTGGGTGTGGGTGAGGTCCTTAAGGATGGAGGCAGCTCTTCTGTGAAGGCTTCTGAGAGAAAGCATTTTGCTCCTTATAAATGACCAAGAATGAGATTAAGTAATTGGGGTAAACTATGCAGAGGTCTGGAAACAAGCAGAAACGCTGCTTGAGATGTGTTCCTGAACTAGCTCCTGATGGTCACCTCATTTACACAAACACTTTTGAACAACCAGCACAGAAGAGCCAGCTACTGCTTAAAACAGTCTTTCTTAATTTTTAATTTCAGTGTATAATATTTAAGAGCCATTTGTGCTTAAACAAGCCATTTATATATACGTTTGTCACTTTGCACCACAATGTTTCTACAGTATGCAGAGGTACCAGAGGTCCATACTGGGTCTGTAGGTTATTTGCTCTCCGTAGACTGGGCTTATTCCAGCTCATCCCACAAATGCTCCAGTCATCTTAAGTTTGCAAATTAGGCTCTTGGGCTCTTTTGGCCCTTTTCCACTAGTACCTACTCGGCTTGGCTCGGCTCACCTCAGTTCTACTCGCCTCAGTCTCAGGCGTCTTCCATTACAGTTCAGTGCCATGGGGGGGAGGGTCTTCATGGTGAGGTGGCAGTGACATTTTTATATGCGACAACTCTGGTGACATAAACGACAAAAACAATGGAGGACGTTGAGGTGTTGTTGCACCACAGAGAAGGCTTGCTTGCCATTTTTCACAAAGTTTAGTCGTAAAAATAAAGTTGTAAAATTAAAATAAATCGCAGTCGCTATTGCTGAGTTTTAAATATGGCAGGTGTGAAGGAGTCACTCTCAAGACTCATCAGTGACGTCACTCTCTGGCCAATCAGTGACCTGCATCCTGGTGACGTTGCATTTTCAGCTCGACCCAGCTCAGGTAGAACCCCAGCCAAGTAGCTGTGAAAAAGGAGGTACTAGCCGGTACTATGACCTGGTGGAAAACCCTTAAAGCAGAGTAGAGTTGAGTGGAGCCGAGTAGGTACTAGTGGAAACGGGCCATTTGTGGTGCTCCTCAAGCCTTCAGAGCAGATATTGCAGTGAGGTGGTGATTGTGATTGTGTCTGTGGGAGGCTTTTCATGGTAGATTTCTTTCACACAAGGGACAGTTGGTGCATGTGAGTAAGTCAGGACCAGAAGTTTCCCAGTGGAACACCTAATCAAAACGTGATGATTAATGTTATTCGTTTTATTTGTCAGCGGTTTTAAGTTTCTGATAGATCCATGAACAGACATGCGACCAGTGAAGAACAGTACTGAGACTATAAAGATATTTTCAGTGCAGATGTATTCTTAATGCTATTCTAATTATTTCAACATTTTTTTTTTTTTTACTTTTACCTTCTTTTCAGGGGCATGTTTTATTCTTTCATTTCTTGTCAATAGTTTTTTGGATTGGATCAACTGAATGGGATCAACTGGAGAGATTCTTTTGCTTTAACTGGTTTGGTTTGGACCTGTGGAGTCAGACAGCAGAGCTAATCAAATGTACCACCGACTTTTGAGAAACGGCTGCACGCTGAGCTGAAGAGGTTTAAGTATCACTCAGGCTTCTAGCCGTGTGCTCAGACACTTCCAGTGATGTTAATGAATCCTAATGAGCATCCTGATCTTGTGATCTATAACTGAGATAGATGTGTTGTCCTGTCAAATCTTGGATATTTACATCTTGATTTTCTATGAATTTGTCTGCATGAAATTTTTAAATGTAGGAATTATGTGAATCTTATATAGAATCTCAACTCATAATAACAGTACTCAAATGTTGACAGTAATTTAATTCAGCTTTTGGCAACTTTCTGGGTTTTTTTTTTTTATTTGTTTGTGTTTATGTTTTGAAAGTTAAGATATTTCTTTGTTTTACACAAATAGCAGCAATGTCAACAAAAAGTTAACGTTTTTTTTTTAAAGGGGTGCATTTATTTAAATAACCGTCAGTCTGTCAGTCAAATGTATTTCTACAGCATATTTAAAAACAACCAGTGTTGACCAAAGTACTTTACAGGCAAATATCAAACAACAATAAAAGCATGCACATGCACACGCACGTGCACATGCACACGCACGTGCACATGCACACGCATATGCATAGATCTGGGATAAGATTAGTGGACTACAATGACTGATATTACTGATTAATTAATTCATTCACAAAACCTTATGGAACATTGAAAGCATGACAAAAAAAAAATAAACTGCATCATAAAAGAAAAAAAAAAAAAAAAAAAAAAGAATAACTGCCCTGCGATGGACTGGCGACCTGTTCAGGGTGGACCCCAGTATAGGTAATGAAAGAATGGAAAAAACAAAACAAAACTGGTCATCTTAGTTTGAAATTGGCCCGCTCTAACTATTATGTTAAATTTAAATGTAAGTTATAACATGTTTCAACAATTCTGTGTCTATCTGGGAACATCCAGCTCTGATTAGTCTACTGAATGTTTAATGTGAACACTTCAACAGATTCCTGACATGCCACGTCATCCTGTTGTTCTTTTCTAGTTGTTTCAAATATCATTTAATGTTCTACTGTGCTTCTAATATAAATGTTACATGAAGAAAAAGTCAGAAAAAAAATCAAGGCCCCTTAAAGTCACTCTATGAAGAAATACCACTTATGACCACATGGGGACAAAATATTACATGAAAGTTCATCGGTCAGCCACAGACAGCAAAGTGCACCTCTGGTACTAAAAAGTAGTATCAAAAGATGTGCCTGATTGTCATGAGCACAGTAATGTCAGTGGCTCTTTTGTCAGTACAGCAGATCTATACACCACCATGTGGTCAGAAGTGGTATTGCTACATGGAGTGGCTTTATATGCTCCCAACAGAAGTTTGAGTCCCTAAGCGATGGTTTAGATCAGCGTTTGTCAGCCCTGGTCCTCACGTAGAAATGTGTGTTCCTTGTGTCAACATACCTGACTGTCAACGGCTCATTATTTTATGCAGGTGTGTTACAGCAGGGAAACATCTAAAACATGCAGGGCTGTGGTACCACAGGACCAGTATTGAGAAACCCTAGTTTAGACAATGGTCTGACCTTTTCTGTCTGTTTGTATCGTTTGGTTAACTCTGTATCTGTACCTCAGGCATCCATGACTTACTCAGGTTAATGCAGGATGAATGAATTAAAGCAGCCTGTGTTTATATCAACTGTATGTGGCAATGCTTTGCTCAGTTTTGCTTGCTTAGATGCAGAACATGACTGTGCCACTTTGAGAATGTTTGAATCTTTAGGCCTCTCTGTCACTATCATAACAAAAAGGTGTCTCTGTCTTAAGAGCGCAGTCACGTTGAACATTAAAAACAAAACAAAACAATGAGATCTCTCTAATGCTCAATAGTCCTGCCAGAACTGGCCGTGTAAGCTAGTTGATTTTCTGTGCAAGAAATTTTTCCCTTAAAGTACAAAAAAACAGATTTTTTAAAAAAAAGATAGAACTACTCTCAGTTTTTGATATTACCCTGGCAACAACTTCTTCCTTAGATTCATGTTAAAAATGTAACAAATGCCTGGAGAGATGGAGTAAAAACAGCTGGGTAACTGAAGGTCACTGATCTAACAATTCCTCAGCCCACACATGTGCACACATACTGAATGATGTGAGAAAACCTCAACTCAGTGCCACTACAGGGCTGCAGTTTCAGTTCTAAACAGCTTGTGGTTTTGATGTGCAAAAAAAAGGAATTTCAAATGTCAAATTTTAAAGGAGAAGTAGCAATTTTTAAGGTGCTGCTGCTGTGAAAGGAAGATCAAATACTTGCCTGCATTTTTTTCAAATTACGCATTACTGACAATTAACTCCAAAGTTCTGTAGTATTTGTTATTAGACACAGAAATGAATGTTGGATGTCATTAATGTCTAAAAGAGTCTCTTACCATTTGTGAATGAGATGGGCCTCATCCACCACATTCCCAGAGAGATTATCATTGAAGTCCAAGTCTATAATTAACTGTCCATGCCAAAGCTGATTCAAATCACCGCTGTTTACCATCCAGAGTACAACGTCTCAGATCTGTCATCATCATGTTAAAACATCTCAGAGACTCTCTACAAGGACAGCCTGATCTGATTGACTCTCCAAGACTTTAGGGTATCGTTAATGAACTTTAGTGGAGGGTTGCTAGACGGGCCTGCTAAAAAATTCAAATTTGCTAACATTACATCTAGATTTTTAGGCTAGAATGTGGCCTTTTACTCAGAAAAATCTTAGATGCATCTCCGAGGATTGGTATTATACCATGATTTACATATTGTGCAATTTTCTTGAAAACATAAACTATATTACTATTAGGATCTGGGTTTGGTTTGATGTTTTTTGGGTGGGGCGTGTTTTTAGTTTCCTTTAGGCTTGACTTGTCGTTAGCTTTACTTCCTGCATCTGCACTTGTGTTCCTGTGAAACATCGTCGGTCTCAACTGAAGCTCTGATCTAGTTCTCAAGTCCACATCTGACAAGAGCAATAGAAATACCCAGATGTGTTTCACTCTGCCCCTTTTATGGAGAATGCATCCAGTGTAGACTTGTGCAGCGTTGAGATGTCAAAGTATCCCAGAATGCATTTCAGAACAACCAGCAGTAGTGGTGGAGGAGAACACAGTAAAACAGATTGTTGTGACTTTGTGGTTTTGAAACAGAATATAGTTTGCACATGTTTCAAAGTGAGAACATAGTGAACTTTATTTATAACACAGGTGAAATACAAAAGCGTAAAACTGATTAAAAACACATCATATTAAATATCGGTTAAAGGCACATAGTCAGAAGAGTCTGTGGTCTCTTGTGAGTCGCATTAAACTTCCATATGTGACCTTATTCCCAATTAAAATCATAAATGTTAATGAATATAGCCTGCTAGCTGAGCTTTGATGTTATCAAGTACATTGATGATCCAACTGCAGAAAGTCTGGGAGTCTGAGAGTCCTCCCATCCTCGCTAGTCCATACTTGGCAAGTACGACTCGGGAGAAAGAACTTCAAAGTACACAAGTCCATACTTTGTGCGCTTTGAATTGAGAACGGTTCTGGTTTACTTCCCTGGTCCCATCTGTCCTGATTATTTTCACCTGTGTCTCGCCATCTGCTGCCTTTATATCTTGTCTTGTCTTTTACCCTTTTCTCTTTGGTGGTCCGTTCTTGTTACCTCTCCTTATACCTCGCTGTCTTTCGTTGACTCCAGGTCTGTTTCAGAAAGCGGGTTCTGTGGAAACTCAGAGTTTTGCTGAGTTCAGGTTCAACAAACTCTGAGTTTTTCATTTAATAAAGCAGGTTACTGAACTCTGATCCAGAGAAACTGAAACTGAGGTAACTGATACTTGGAGTCTGTTACCATGGTAACTGACTTCAAACTAAACCTGGTCTTGAGCAGTTTTACTTCAACATCCCAGAGTTTCTTTCTGTCTCCTCTCCTTCATGAAGCTGAAACAGGTTCTGTTTTCATCAGAAAATTGATCATATAATGATCATTTTGGAGACGTCTGAAAGATGAAATGTTGCATTTAGCGTCAGAAAAGAATATTGTTGATCTGAATAGATAGTAGATAGTTTAATGTGGTCAAACCTGCCATGACTTCTCCTTGTGACACCCTGATGATTTTCTTTAAAGAGCACAATTGATGGTTGACTAAATACTTTTTCTCCCCACTGTAAATTAGACGAGTCATGGCTGTCAGACTGGGTAAATCAGTCCAGTGAAAATAGGTAGTCTGGTGGTTGATCTTTTCATATGTCAGGCTACTGGTGATGCTACTGGGAAGTATTATACAAGGAGTTTAACCCTTTCACATCTTCTCACTTTTAGGCTAAAATGAAACTGAACATTTGAAAACAGAAATATTTCAAGTTATTTTAGTAAAAAAAAAAAGAAAAAAACAGGAGCAATCAGGAGAAGAAGCAAGCGGAAGAGTGGGATAGAGATGAAGAAGAGACAAAGGGTTAAACTCCTTGTATAATAC
>JBAMYA010045604.1:0-11599 GCA_037176975.1 Arrhamphus sclerolepis
ACATATAGATACACACATGAACTTTTAAACAGGCAGGTAGTGTGTGTGTGTGAGATGCTTACATCGAGCAGTGTGTGCAGATGCTGGTCCTGGAAAACACTGTGAAGGAAATCCAGATCCTTTTCACTGCAGTCTGTCAAAGCATGGATCTCCTCTAAACTGTCCAACACCTGAGACACGGCGCCTGCAGGACAAACACACACACACACACAAGTCCATCAGCCAAATCCAGGTTTCCGATATTCCTGCTGGCCACATTTACATGCACCTCTTCAAAAGAAAGAAACAGATTCTGAATAATTCACCTTCAACAGATTAGAACACACACACACACACACACACGAAAGAAACAACACAAGAAACAACTTTACTACTACGACACAGAGTGAATGAAGAGATACCTACGTTCTGCTGCTAGTAGTCCTAACAGGAAGGAAGCATTAACAGAAACAGACAAAAACTGTGACAGTCAGAAAATAAACAAAGTTGCTATCAAAATGCTTAGGGGCAGGATATATCTCATGTGTAATTCATAAAAACAACAGCAGCAAACAAGCACGCCTGGTCTACTGTCTGCAAAATAAAATACCCGAGTGATGTTGCAGCATCTTTAAAGCGGCGCAGCTGGCGTTCATCGATGGTACCCATGCAGGATTTGTAAGCGGGACAATCAGTGGTACCCAACATTTCTTTTTATTGCTCCACGGTACCGAAATGTCAAAAAAGGCATGCAGAGTTGAACGCGAGCCAGAGATGAAGATGTGCACTTTGTCAGTCTGGGGCTAATGAAACACCCTTTGTTAGTCTAAAAAGTTTGTTCGCATTCTTCTGGAACTATTTATTTATTTATTTTTGACTTGGATTCTCGAGGCTGCAAGAACGCGGAGGCTCAAAATCCAGCATTGGTTTGATAAGTATCTGTTACCATGAGAAAAATGAAGCTCAACTTCCCCTCGCAACACTTTTTTATGCTGAGAATTCGAAGCGTGTGAAACTTTGGGCAAGGTTTGCCTGGGGTAGAAACCATTTCCTGATTTTCCTGCTGAGGAATATGCTGCCACTTACTCCTGGACTGTTTTCCAACTCTACACCAGTTGACAAATGCACAGACGCTCTGCACTGGATGGCGTTTGATTCGCCACACTCACCATTCTTCTGAGGAGTAAATGTGCCGTTTTTAAAAAACAGCAGTCAGCGGTTTACTTATTTCACAGACTGACGCCTTAATTGAATAAAATCTTCATGTACTGTACAGAGAAAACCTCGTGTGTTTTGTTTTTCAAGCGTGGAGCACAGAGTACCTGAGGATGTGGGGTCATCAGAGAAGTCGTGGAGCTCCTCAGGAGGATCTCCGTAGAAGGAGTTAAACTTGTGACTGGACACTGCGGCCAGCACAGCCCCCTGAAACGACACGAGCAGCCATATCTTTACTGCGCACAGAGGCAGTGTTATGATAACGAAATGTATCCATTATTTATTTATTTATTTTCTAATTATGCAAGCAGTGACAGCGGGCGGACAGCGACCTTGAGCTTTCGTCTGGCATTGAACTTTCTCAGCTGCTCGACAGTCTCTGGCAGATGGATTTTGTAGGCGTATCGGTCCCGTTCCTAAAAAGCATATGAAAAATAAATGAACAAATAAACGTGTGGCAACAGAATTGGTTGAAATGCACCAGTGAACCTCCATGGCAGATGTTACTTCGCATGCAGTGGATCGATGCATAATGCAGTTAACATTCATTTTCACTTTCCCTTAAACTGGAGTCTGTTCAATTCAATTCAATTCAATTCAATTCACATATAAAAAAAAACCACACAAAAAAAACACACTTTTCCAAATCAAAATCAGACATAAAACATTTTAGGTCAGGATTATTTCTTCAAAAGTCCAATGATTGCAGAACTCAAAGAGTTTTTAAATCGGTTTGTCCTGCATCTTGGTAACTGATATCTTTCAGAAGTGGAAAATAAAGATGACAGATCAACTGAAGATGCATACATGCATGTGTATCTGTGACAGAATCCCTCTGAAATGAAAAATTACAAGGAACTGGAATAGTCTTTGGGAGTTTGCCAGTTTCGTAATACAGATAGATGCTCTGAGAAATACAAGCAAGTTCTGGCAAAAGCACTTCATACTGAACCGTACGTGTTTTGACAAAGGTAAATGAAGTCTGCAGCATGAGGGACAGCTTTTTAAAGATGTGTGCCAGCTCTGACAAGGTTTGCTAGAGTGCATCAGTGCTGCACCCAGAGCTCCAGACTTACGTTTCCCAGTAACAGCGCTAAAGCCACCAACAGTTTCGTATCATGTTCCAACTACATCTTGAAAGAGCTATTGTCAAATGACTTTAAAAGAACAGAATCAAAGGTTAAACAGGAATTTCACAAAAACCAGTCACAAGATTTACTTTAACCTGTTCAGTTAAATGCTCTGCCGTTATTGTAAATTACTGATTTTTTTTCCTTCACATTTTTATATTTATAGTATTGATTATAATAACTGAATGAACCATGAATGTACTCCTTTAAAGGTTCATGCATGGTTTGTCTTGGACTGGAGGTGGAAACAACCGTGCAAAAAAATCTGTTACTCACAATGTTGGTGGAAAGTCAGATCTTTCATTTCAATGTGCTGTTATGAATCATATTTTGATTTCAGAACCTTTTACAGATCACTTGCATTTTCTTGATAAATGTCACAGTTCATCTGAATTGTACCAAAATAGTTGGTGTCCTTTTATTTTTCCAGGTCTACTCATCCTCCATGCCAAAGTTGAGTCAAGCAGTTGTGGTAAACAGGTGGGCTCAAAACTAAATCCAGGACAACTGTTCTGGAACAAAAGCTAATTAGTCTCAATATCAGCAAACAGTCGTGAATGCAGGATCATAATCGGAGATGCCTTTTAAAGTCTAATATTTGACAGATTTTGTCTGACAGTGCCAAGAAGAACGTCAAACCTCTCAGCTGAATTGTCAGGAAATCATCCCCATGCACCCCTCAATCACTGCCCACAGAAGGTGGTTCGACAAAGGCGTCTTTCTGAAGACGTGACAAGCAGCGACACTGGGAAGAGTCCCAGTCAGCACTGCTTTCCTGTTTGAGGAAGTTCATTTCAAGACATCTTCAAGCTACACAGCTTTTACTCTGTCCTTGTTTCAAGAAAAGGCTTTAAGTTTCAAAGAAGTGTCACCATGCTTCAGCACCTTCACAGTGTACTGTGGCTTGATTCGGTTTTTCTTCGATCCCCTTCAAACGTAGTTTTCCGCTTTCTTCCACGGCTTTCTGGTTTTAGCTGTCATTTTAAAGTATTTGACATAATTTTAGCTTCAGGATTTTGAGCTTCTCTCCCTTTTTTTTGAACAAACTGCTAGTAATTCAAGCACACCTGGTACAGCTGTTTCAACTTCATGAAAGAAAATGACATTGAAATGGAAATGAATCCGTTTTCTAAATTGGTGAATCCGTTCTCTAGCTTAGATTTGAAGCAGACTTAGAATATAGCAGCAAGGTGAGGTGGTTTTACCTTCAGCCAGGGGTGGTTAAGAGCCTCGTACACGGTGATCCTCTCTGCTGGGTCCAGCATCAGCATGCGCCTCACCAGATCCTTGGCGCTCTCCGAGATGTGGCCCCACTGCCGTGGATTCATCTACACACACAAACAGGAACGAGCTTCAGGAATAGGTCCTGTCACACAAACTTCGAGTGTCATATTCTAACCATCCATGTGTCCCTGCTGCGAACTCCGTACTCTCTATTTACCACTCAATCTCTGTTCCTACCCTCACCTATGATCATGAATTGTGGATAGTGACTGAATGGATCACAGACACAAATGGCTGAAATGGGTTTTCTCCACAAGGCGGCTGGACTCTCCCTTGGAGAGTCAGATGTTCAGTCCATGCAGCTCCACATAGAGAGGAGCCAGTAGATGTGGTTTGGGGATCTGGTGAGGATGTTCGCTGGGCACGTCGCAGGGCAGGTGGTCAAGTATGTTCAAAACCAATGTGCAAAAAGAGCTGCAAACTCGCTTCAAGCTAGAGTCAGAAGGCCTGGCAGAGTCCATTTCCATCACTGCCCGTCTGCCACATCCCCGCTTCAAACTTGTGCAGTTCCTTCCATCCGACACAGTAGATGACGCCTGCAACCACCTGCATCAGCTGATGCACAACGAGACAGACCCACCCCCAGCGACTGCTGCAGCTGCTATAGGTAACGTGGTTTAGCCCTTACATTAGGCTACTTATTTTGTCACAATAGCCTTGGCTACGGCTTTGAGGTACAGCTGCTTTGCTTGGGTTATTTTTAATTTATATTAAAATAATACTTCTTTTACCATGGTGGCTATTGAAATGTAGGCCTCATCTTTTATAATGGGTGATTACTTAAATGTGGCCAGGTGAAACTGATCAGCATTATTATTATTTCTGTGCAGGTGAAAATGATGACAGCGAGGATGATGATGATAAGGAGGACAATGTTGTGGCTGCGCTGGGCCCAGTGGTGAAGAAATCCAGACTGGAAAGTGACTGAGGAACTTTTAAGACCACGCTATGAAAGCGGGAAGAAAGTAGCTCTCTCCACTTCAGCTGAGGAGCTGCGGGATTATTTGGCAACTCCTCACATTCCCACCTTGGAGAACCCACTTAAGTGGTGGGTTAGACACCAGGACCAGTTCCCTTGATTAGCCAAACTGGCTCATCGTTATTTGGCCGTGCCAGCTACCAGCACCCCCAGTGAGAGGGTGTCTGCTGGCTGGGAACACCATCACCCGGCAGTGTTTAAACCTTCATCAGGAACATGTGGATTCCCTCATGTTTCTCTATGAAAACCAGGAGTCCAAGTCCAAGATTGTTAGAGGACGACAGCGACATGGACATGGACACGGAATAGGCAGGTGACAATGGACTTTATTATTGGTTTACTCTATTGGCTTGGTTTTTCTTTTATTTGAAGATCATTTCAGTGAGTTATGAAAATTTAAGTATTGCTTTGGCTACATAATCAGATGTTATAAAGGCTATTACTTTTGTGTTTGTTTGAGTGTTAATTTTATTATTTATAGATGCCCAGTGTTTTTTTTGTCTTTTTTTTTTTTTTTGAAAAAAGAGAGATAAAAAAGGGCTTTATTGTAGCCTATGCTGTCAGACACATATGAGCCTATAGTTGCTGTTGTATGTTGTCAAGAGAAACAGATAACTGTCTTTAATAAAAGTTGCTAAAGTTGGACAGCAGTGTGTCAGCCCCCCCTCAACTCCGACTTTTACTGTCAAGTAGTCGACCTGGAAAAATAACAACTCATTAATGCCTTGCTGGTTCAGACCTTGTATTTGCCTTTGCAGATGGCTTCAAACAGACGCTCCTTGGTGCCGTAGAAAGGCAGACACCCCGAGAGAAGGATGAAGAGGATGACTCCACAGCCCCACACATCCACGGGTTTACCGTACGGCTCCCGCTTCACCACCTCTGGGGCCATGAAGTGAGGGGTTCCTACACGACCTGCCGTGACACAGAGCCGTGTAGTTGCAATGAAAACAATGATAGACGTACACATTCACAATTATCTACTTCCATCTCAAGTTCTCATTACCGTTTTCGTTTTTGTTTCTATTTTCGTTGTAAAGTGTAAGAGGAAGAGTTTGGCCTCTTGTTTCCTCCTTTCAAATCATATACTCTAATTTATATTCTGTGCTTTTCTTGTTACTGCTCACCAACAAATTAAGGTGCAATGATGAGGAAAGAGGAAACGTCCTCACTGTTGCTTAACTTCCTGCTTCTACTACACATGAAAAATACCTGTAAAAGGTCCCTTTACGCCTCTTAATATTATTTGTCTTTGCACACTGAACATCTGAAACTGTTGTTACTTCACAGAAACTGATGATTACTTTTATTTGGTGAAATAATGTTAAGTATATACATATATTTTAATGGCAGTTTTGTCATTTGAGGTTACTGTAGATGACTCTTGAACAAGTCGAACATACATGTCAGTTTCAGGAGTTTCTATTGACTTTTTCAATAACCTGCAGAAACATTAACGTCTATTATAATCCCCAAGCAAACTACTTAAAATCATGAACCATCTATGGGAAACCTTCATAATGAAACTGCACTCAGGTGCTCGTGTCTCTATATACCTCTGTCTTAGCCTGACTGAAACCTTAGTTTTAAAATGCATGTAAATTTCTTAGTTTGACTGAGAAATGCAGTGTTTTTCATCGTCGGACTATCACACCAAGACCAAATCTCCATCAGCTTCCAACTTTGGTCTGAGTGACTAGAGTAGGTCTTCCTCCAACTGGAAGGTCAACAGATCAACCCCCACCATGCTTTAAAGTGCTCTCGTGGGAAAAACACCAATCCACTACATGGCCTCCTAACATGTTATTCTGGCTGTAACTTCTGCTTTGTTTGTTTTTGTTTACTTCCAGACTGCTGTTGAAACATGGTGATGCAAGACTGGGGTGAAGAGGAAATGGACCCTTGTCATTTCTGAAAGGAACATGCTCATTTTGAGGCTACAGAAACCCAACATTTTTTTCTTGATTCTACACAATACATCGTCGTTAATATTCTTGTTCTATTTCAAACAAATGACTCACCTAAATGACTGCTGGCTTGTATTTCTTTAAATGTTAACTGGTACCATTAAATCTATATAAGCTCTGTCTTATTTAGGGTACATCAAGCACACGATCTGTAGCTTGTGTGGCATTGAAGGAGAATGAAAATGCTGCCAATAATACAATAAGATTAAAATGGCATCTAAGCTGCCAGTTTCAGTGGCAGGTTCTACATCCATTCACATAAACACTCGGTGCTAAAGCAAAAGGAAGTGCTTTTAATTCTGTCTGCACTAAAAGAATTGTCATCCGTCTGCTGCGTGGTCTAACTGGACCACAGTCAACAACTCAACTTCAGTTCATGCTTCAACAATTTCTGGAGAAAACCCAGATAATCTTTTATGGTTAAAGCAGATTTGGAGATTCTTATTTACAGATAACATAATCAGAGAATAAATCAGTATGACTATGTTTCTGGTTCAGACATTTCGATGGCTGTTGTTGAACTGATAAGCGGGTACAGATAACAGATGTGTTGCAGATGATAACCTATTTTCTTCAAACTTAAAAAAAAACAGTGAAAACATGGAGGAACAATAATCTCATCTGAAGTGTTTGCATCGTTTCAGCTTCATAACACCCTGGTAATAATCGGTCTTCTAAGAGCGGACTTTAACGTCCATGGATGCGTTGTTGGGATATTTTTTCGTACCTCCTGCCACTAGTCCAGACTCTCCGAGCTGGATCGCCACTCCAAACCCGCCCAACTTCACCGGAGCCGAGTTCTCTTTGGATGCCAGCAGCACACAGTGAGGCTGAGAATGAGAATGGAGAACAGAGTTCATTTAATCTGGTAAATAAAGAGCAAACTCTTCCAATAAATAACAACAGGATTACATTTAACATAAATAATAAAGGGTGCATGCATGGGATCCACCTAAAACCAACCCAACACAAGCACACACACGCACACAAGTATGCAGCAGTATCATCAGAGGTGAAGTCGTTTTGTTTTAGATAAACTTAAGTCATTTCACTCTGTAATTTCAGGATGTTTCTGAGTTCCAACATGTTTCTAAGGGAGCCACAGAAAAACTGAAGAAATTAATCACTATGAAAATTGAATTATTTGGAGAACAGAGATGAAATATTGTGAACTAGCAAGCTTCCAGAAACATACTGTTTCATCATCAGCTTTGAAGGATCAGATGACTCAACATCACATTTCTGGTTTGAGGTTACTTTGAATGCTTTCATTTCCTTTCAGCACCTTTTTATTTTCTCGGTTTAGACTTGACGTTTGTGGTTTCACTGCACACAGAAAGTAGCGCTCAAACTTTAACCTTTGCCCAAACTGGTATATTCATTCAAGCTGTAATCATCATCATCATCATAATGAAATAAGACAAAAAATGGAAAGCATGTGGTTCATCTAGAAAAGAAAAGTCAAGCACGCTCTGTGCTGCCTCAGCTGTGTGCGCTCAGGTGGTGCCTGGCGTCTCTCTGTGAGCTGCAGCGCTGCGTGGTTGTTGAGAGGAAGGAGGGTGTTATCTCTGCACAACGTAGCAGTGTTTTGCATTTTCCCCGCCTGCTTTTCAGAGCACAGCTGGAGAGGACGGTTTATAATGAGAGATAATGGACAGTGAGGGAACAAGAAAACAGACATGTTAAACTCTTCTCATGTCATTTCATTACAGTTGGTCAATTAAGATCAACTGCTACAGCAAACTGAATGTGCAAGAACGCATGAGAAGACCTTGAGCTTCATCAGAGAAGCTCTGTTTGGATACATTTCTTTTTTTTTTTTTCTTTCAATTTTTACTTGAGATTCAACTTTGAAGAAGTCCTCTGGGGGGGGCGGAGAGAATGACTGGAGGCGCAGAGTAAGTGTGACAGATTTTGATGTTTTTCTTGCATAGCGCATAAAGAATCATAAGCAAAGCTTTAATTGTGTATTTTAATAATAAGTTGACCAACATATTTAAGTTTTTAAAGTGGCATAAAAGCAACGGATGTTGTGAGCTGTGAGCACAGAAAGTACCTTCCTTCTCTTCACTGATCATTTGACCAAGATTATGTCAGTGATCTGACTAAGCATGAGTTTGGTATCTTATAATAAAAGAATAAAAACAGATGTAGATGATACGTGGGTACTGTGCAACTCTGAATGCAATCACAGAGGTCACAGTAAGTTTCAGGCATGTTTCTGGGGTAAATGGCAGAACCGATGCTGTTTTAACGTGAAGCCCTGACACAGCCTATGCATCAGAGTCCCAGTGTTCTTGACAGAACCAAATAACTTGTAACACAGCAAACAGAAGTAAATGACTTTTTTTTTTCCTCCTCTCATCTTCTGGCAGGGTCAACGGTCCAAGTACCAACATGACAAACTGCTCATTAGAATCCATGAATGACGATGTTCTGCAGATCCCACTGGCGGCCGTCTACGCTGTGATCTTTGTCGTGGGTCTCACCGGAAACGTGTTAGCGCTGTGGGTGTTCTTCTTCGTTCACTCCAAGAAGAACTCGGTGCGAGTGTTTCTCATAAACATCGGTTTTGCAGACCTGCTGCTGGTGGTATGTCTGCCCTTCAGGATATACTACCACAGCCAGGGTAACACCTGGAAACTGGGTGTCACCCTGTGTAAAATTGTGGGCAGCCTCTTCTACATGAACATGTACATTAGCATTGTTCTACTGGGGATGATCAGCGTTGATCGCTACTTGAAGATCCACCAGACTGCAGGGATGCACCGCAGGCTGCTGTCCACAAACAGGAGCATCTATCTCTGCGTCATCACCTGGATCGTGGCCTTCAGTCTCTCTATACCATTCTTATCATCACAGCTGAACAACTCAAATGCAGATGTGTCAGAACAGAAGTAAGTGATGCTTATGTTCAAACTTTCATACTTAGTCTACATGTTGTGATTAAAAAACTCAAAATGTGCTAAATGTAGAAACTGTGAAAAATATTTGTTTCCAGGTGTTTCCACTACAGGATACTTGATCATGCGAAGTGGAAAGCCTACATAAACATCTTCATGGTGGTTGTCTTCTGGCTTGCATTCCTCTGTCTGATGGTGTCTTATGGAAAGATCGCGATGAAACTGTTAAAGAACTCCAAGGAGAAACCAGATCTTCCCAACTCAACCCGGTACAGTCGAACTGCCAGGAAGTCCTTCTTCATCCTCTTTGTCTTCACCTTCTGTTTTGTCCCATACCACCTGGTTCGGGGGTTCTACATAAAGACCCAGATCACACAAACTGACTGCATCTGGAAGAACGTGGCTAACAAAGCCAACGAGGTGGCTTTGCTATTTTCTGCCCTCAACAGCTGCCTGGACCCCGTCATGTACTTCATGTTCTCCTCCTCGGTGAGGGAGGAGGTCAAACGCTTGGTGAGCCGAATGTTTCGTGTGCAAGCGGCTGCTGGAATCAGTGGGAGCAGCTCCACCGCTGACATGGACAGTCCCATATCTGACAGACAGCAATCAAACGTTCTCTATATTGACTAATTGAATAGGAAGGCAAGTTTGAACCCAAGAACTGATGATCTGTAAATATCTTTTGAGGCCTCTAACGTCTTCTGGTGTGAACATGTTGGGAGCCTTTTGCAGAGAAAGCAGATATATCCTGCTATATTTTTACCTTTTGATTATCTGGACTAACTAATGTTATGCCATTTCAGTTACGTTTCCAGATAATTCTCTAAAAAATTTGTGGACACAATACTGGCTGCAGTGGAACCAGCTGCATGTTTAAAGCAGTTAACTTTAAAGCACATCACCCAGAAGCAACTTATATTTAACACGCTATTTTTGTAGACATTGTGGTTTCAAGATGCTTGCATTAACATTAATATTTATCCGCCAGTGTTGTTAATCTGTTTGATCTTCCACATACTGTTTTAGTTCAATGTTTGTATCTTATTAAATTTTTAATTATCTGTGAAACACTATGTGCTGCACTTTTGTTTGAAAAAATAAAATTGCATTCAAAATGCATATCACAAGTGCAGGATAGGTAAAGAAATGTTTTAGAGCGGTTCAAAAATGAGATAAGATGTAAAATGAGCTCACGACACCAGTGAACCCTCAGACGTATCGCCATATACGGCAGCAATGAGCAGATCTGAGCGCACACGCTCAGCATGAAAGCAGGAAGGTGGTATTACTCGCTTGATTTTGTGAGAACATTTTGTATCAGTCTCATTATTTTGAGCATGAACCTTCATGCTCAATGTCTGACCAGAAGACAGAAACTCCATGCAGAGAGAATAAAATAAAACAAACAAAAAAAACCCTTTGTGATGACAATGCTGAGATGAAAAACATGAGATCCTCACTTTGTACTTGAAACATCACTATGACAGCTTCTTCACATGTAAAAAGCATCTCGTCTTAATTGCTGTAATTTATATATCACTGTTTTGGGTTTCTTTGTTGTTGTTTTTTTTGCTTTTAAAAAGTGAGGATTCAAACAGTTCTGTGTTTTATCAGTCATGAGGAGAAAGTGGCGTGTGAGTCTCTGACAACACACCCAACGTCTCTGCTTCTCAGCTGGAACAGCAGCGCCTCCTGAAGGCCCACAAAGAATAAACCGTGAACATGCAGTTTACTGCATATCACTACTGCGAAAGAAGCCGGAGAAAAGTGGGATCACTAATCTGTATGTTTTAGAAAGAAATGTCTCAGAGCAGCTTGGTTAAATCATACACATATGAGTGTGTGTGTACACACACACACACACGTATAAATACATACACACACAGATATATACATTTATATGTATGTGTGTATATATATATATATATATATATATATATATATATATACACACACATACACACACGTGTATGGATGTGTATATATATATATATATACACATACATACATATAAATGTATACATATGTGTGTGTATGTATTTATATATATGTGTGTGTAAAAATAACGTAAATTGCCAACATGAAGAAATTATTCAGAGAATCAAAGTAAACACTGCACATTTTAATTTGTGTGTGTGTATA
>JBAMYA010045605.1:0-11599 GCA_037176975.1 Arrhamphus sclerolepis
TAGTTCTAAAACTGAAAATTTAGTAGAATTTCAATTTTGTCCTAAAATCAAAAGTCTGAGTTTCCTAGAAATGTCCTTCGATAAAATGAAGTAGCAGGATTTGGGTTTTCCTCAAGTTTGATACATGAGCCTTGAAGCAAAAGGCACAAATATACATATGTTAAAACATATAAGAGCTTATATAAGACCTGACCAACGAGACTTACAATGGCAAGAAAACGTATATGAACCCTTTGGAATTTATTGGTTTTCTGCATGAATTTGCACATAAATTTGATCTGATCTTCACTGAAGTTAACTACAGTGTGCCCATAGACTAATTACTAATAATTAAATGTAGTCAGTAGTTTGTACATCTGTAAATTAATACATAACAAACAAACAAACTACATTTTGCAAAAAGGACAGTGTTTGGAGGAAAGTGTTTTGGCATCCGTCAGTCCACAGACAAACTGTCTTCAAGTGAAGACAATTTAGTTTTATGGCTACTTTTCCAAGAAGTGGACGTCCAACCCAGAAGATTAAACAGACACTAGACAGAAACCTCAATGAGGCATCCCCCATGAGGAACAGTTAAATGCTGGAAGACAAACACCTGAAGTCATGGCTTTATCTCTGAACAGGCCCGTGGCAGAACACCACAGAGGAAGAGTTGCTGCATGCTTGACCTTTGCCAAAGTGCAATTTGGTAATCTAGAAACCAAATGGGAAAATATTTTTTGGCATGAAGAATAAAAGCTGAAATTTTTGCGTGAAATACAGTATTGCACAAAAAACATGGTGAAGATGAACAAAAACAAACCAAAGATGACCAGTATCAAAACATCATCCTGAAAGTGAAGTACGGTGAAGGGAGCATCATGATTTGGGCTATCTATGCTGCTTCAGGGCCTGGACCACTTACCATCATCATGAGGGAGGAAGAATTAATTGGTGGTTCAGTCCTTCTGGATCTACCTGCTGCCTTTGATGCAGTTAACCACACCTTACCTCTGTCTACACTCTCAAACTTGGATATGTCAGGTTCAGAGCTTTCTTGGTTCAGATCATATTTCCTGAGTTTCTTTAAAGTGCCACGTCAAAGACAAATGTCTTCATTCCATCACCTCTCCACAGGGTTGCCTCAAGGTTCGGCACTTTGCCATATCAAATCAAATCAAACTTTATTTATATAGCACTTTTCATATAACAGTAGCGCAAAGTGCTTTACATAATAAGATCAACACTAACATATAAAAACTCACATGCTCATGGTTAAAAACACTTTGATACCCACAACAATCATTGCCCCATAAAAATAGCCTCCACTACCGTCGCTCCTGCAAAGGTCTCTAAGAACCTGGGTGTCACAGTGGTTGACCAGTTATCCTTCTCTGATCATGTTGCTTTGGTTGCCCAAATACTTTATTTTGCACTTTACATCATCCAGAGCATAAGACCATGCCAGACTTAACTGGCAACACAACTCCGAGTGCAGGCCGTGGTGATCTTGATTACTGCAATGCCCTCGTAGCTGGCCTTCCAGCTCGCATGATAAGACCCCTACAGCAGATCCAGGACACAGTAGCACATCTGGTCTTTAATCAACCCAAAAGGGTCCATGTCATTGACCTGTTCATTGAGCTACACTGGCTACCTGTGGCTGCCCCAGTAAAACACAAGTCACTGATACTCACCTACAAGGTGATCTCAGGGTCCAAACCTGCTGATATGACCTCAGTTGGGAAGACTTACACCCCTTCTTGTGCACTGCTTTATCACAAGAACATCAACCGGCCTTGATCTCTCTTCACACAAGGAGATCTCAGTTGAGACTGACAGTCATATTTAATTCTTTGTAGAACATGCAACCAATTCATTCAGCAAGATGAAATCTTAAACTTAAAAGCTGGAGGAGCATGTTAGAGATGAAGCCGCTGCCATCATGTTTGACTTCTGTTTGACACAGAGAGGGAAGGAAAAGCATCAAGCATAACTGACCAAATTCAACTAAAATATACTTTTCAAGACATTAACAAGTCTGCCAAATCACAAGAGGAGAACAATTCCATCCAGAGAAGATGATGACCTTTTTACTTTAAAACTGCCTCAACTATGGAGATTTTACTTGATAATTATTATAACCTAGTATCTTGTGTTACATTTAATTGTATAAGAAGTACTATAAAGTCTGACTGACAAATAATTGTGGTTAATTCTTTTTTTTGGACAACATTATCTTTATTAAGTTTCTCTACAGAAATAATTGTGCTCTCACTTCAAAGGAGACATCAGGGATAACTTAATTACTGTCCAGCGTTCAGGTTGTAATTCCTTGCGAATCAGATTTTTATGAGATAAGATAGAGCAACACTTTGGTAAATGTACAAGTTTTTAAAGAAAAAAAACTAAAACAAAAACACCCAAAAGAAAACAAAGAAAGAAAAAAAGAACAAAACAACAACAACGACAACCAAAACAATAAAGGTTTCTCTAGCTTACCAGTCTTATCAAGAGTTAGCCCAAGTTATTTCACTATTGTATATAGTTCAAAAATATAAATTCTGGTGTTCAATTCACACAAAATAAAGAAATCAGATAACAAAAGATGAGAGGTTCTTTTAGATAACTGCAAAGGACAACCAACCATTACGCCTCATCGGCTTCATTCCCCACATTATTTAAATCCACACTTTCCATACACTCCATAAAAGGGCTCCAAATGTTTTGAAATGATGATAGTTTTCCTTTTGTAATGCAGGTTATCTTCTCCATACGTAAGGTTGTGGAGATTCCCTTAATCCAGCTGAGGAATTTTGGTTCACTGGTACTCCTCCACGAAAGTGCTATGACTCTTTTCGCGAGCAGCAAACATAGATCCAGAACTGTGATTATTTGTTTTGACATATGGTGTCTATCAGGAAATAAACCTAAAATAAATACTTTATGGTCAAGAGCTAATTTTATATCTAATATATTCTCTAAGGCCTGTTTAATCTCCTGCCAGAGCTGTTGGACTTTACTGCCTTCTCGTCTCCGTACCTGGTACACAGGTCTGGGATGGTGTTGTTATACTTACTAAGCTTTTCTGGTGTCACATATGTCCTCATTAACCAATTATATTGAAGTACTTTAAGACGAGTGTTGGTAGTTTGTGTTTGTGCTTCAGCACAAGCTTTTGTCCAGTCCTCGACGGACAAGTACCCTTGTAAATCTTCCCTCCAGGTTTCCTTACAGAAGACTCAGAGGATCCCTCTGCTAACATGTTATATAGTTTGGAGATAATTCCTGTGGTTAAAAAGTTAATGGTCTGCTATGATGGTCTGTAGGAGTCTACTAATCATCTAATAATAAATATCAGATAATTCCAGTGAAAATGTATATTTTTCTGAAATGAATGCAAGTATATATGACAATGAAATAATTGTGCCAGGCCTGACAAACAGGTATAATTACACAAAATTTGGCCAACTCTTAGCTCACATATAAGAAGTTTAAAAAGGAGAAATAAACAGACATGTTGTAGTGAAAATTCTGCTCAAATTCATGAATCAAACACTGCGCTAGTCAACCTGAAAAGACAAGTGGCAATTGCTCTTTTTCACACATAAACCAACTCTTTCTTGAGTATAAATGCCACTTAAATATAACCACCGGACTGAACCACACACTAAAAATACTAAAGCAGACTGGAGGACTGGAACTGTGTCAGCATTAAGAGAAAATAGCAGTCAAACTGACACAAAGGTGCTAGCGAGCCAGAGGTCAGTGAGAGCTAATCCAAGGTAAGAGGTCAGCTTGAGTGATCAAACACCGACCAAGAGCTGCCATTTTTAGCTGACAACTTCTAATTAGAAACCAGTCAGACAGTCGCACACTGTCAACTTAGGACGCTCCAGAGGAGAAACAGACCTATTGTGTGGTTTTTGGGAAGGTGCCACTTAGCCAAATGGAAATTTCGCCCCTAATCCACCCCATATCGTATGTTTTAATGTGGAGTGTCATGGCTGACCATTCCTCAGCAGAGCCGCTCCCTCTATCTCTTTTTTGGACCTTTTTTTTTGGTCTGATGTAATTCTTCCAGCTGCATCCTCAAAATCTGACCGCTAGCTGTTGGTCAGCGGAATCGTGCAGTCTATTTCAGAGCACCAGAGCCCACACTGGCACCGCAGCGCCACGGCTGGCCTCCACACACACACACACACACACACACACACACACACACACACACGCACACACACACACACACACACACACACAGGTTAAAAACTCACTCAAAAAAACCTGCGAAAGCTCATGTCAGTGCAGCAAAGAGACTGCTGTTGTCATGTTTGTAGCTTTCTACATGCTTTCACACATTAAAACAGTCTGAAGTTGAAATTGTACCCTCTTCTTGTACAAAATGAAACCACCCACAGTAAACTTTAAGCTCTGCAGTAGAACCGCAAGTGACACTTAAATGCATATGTGCAATATTACATACTATGCCACTCACAAACATGCTGCTATTATGAGAATGTGAGACATAGTTTCCACTTTATACCCAATTATGAACTTTTTTTTCCCCAACAAATGGTAACACATGGCCCAGGTTCTACTCATTGCTCGGTACAATAACACCAGTATGCTCTGTCCTGAGTGATAACTGTCACTTTTTACAATAATGACGTGGAAACCAGCTATGAAGTGAAGGAATTTTCACACTTACTTTCTAAACACGTTAGGAGGTTAGCAGTAAGTAGCTTCTGTTTGATTAGAAGGTATGTGCTAATCAGAGGTCTGGGTCTTGGTGAACTTTATCTTTCTGAGGGTCATGTTCATGCAGAAGCTTACAGTAAACTGTAAACCCCAAATGTAAAATGCAAATTTTATAAACCCAATTTTTTTAACACCAGAACAAAGGAGACATATTGAATGTTTAAACTGAGAAGATTTAATATATTGAGAAAATAATAGATATTTTTTAATATAATGGCATATAAATCTCTCAAAAAGTTATGTCGGGTTCACGTTGTAAAATTCTCACAGCCTTAAAAGACAAATTTAAGTCACACTGCATGACTAGAAATCAGTAGATAATGAATTAACAGCATGTCTATTTCAGGCTCAGACATTTCAGAAATTTGTCTTCTCATTTGTTGTATCTGGCGCTGTTGTTGCTAGGCTACTGTGCTGTGTAGACACGTTGATATTTACATTATTTCATGGTGCGTTCCTACTGTTCCTCCTTATCATTATATCGTAGAGGCAGCGACAGGCCGTCAACGACTGAAATAACTGGACGAACGTTGCTCTGTGAGAGCCGATGGCTAGCTCTCTTTCAAGTACCTCAAATGAATGCGAATCTGATTGGTCAGTCTTATTGC
Source organism: Arrhamphus sclerolepis (assembly GCA_037176975.1). Taxonomy (NCBI): domain Eukaryota; kingdom Metazoa; phylum Chordata; class Actinopteri; order Beloniformes; family Hemiramphidae; genus Arrhamphus; species Arrhamphus sclerolepis. The sequence goes on from JBAMYA010045605.1 coordinate 5,346, forward strand.
TTAATATAAATATAATATACAACCTGGAAGTGGGGCGGTTGCTGCTTGCAGGCTGTCACACACTGAGACGATTCCTCCAAATTTCTGAAACTGCTTATATCTGTTGCAGCCCGCTTTTGGTCGCAAGACGATTCTATCTTTCATTGGATCGTTCATGAAGTCTTTTTCTTGATTTTCTGTTCAAAGAACAGCGACATCACTACGACAATGCTAACTTTATACTCAAAGGTACATTAGCACGTTAGCAGCAACCTGCTAATGATGCCAAATCAGACCCTGAAATATACTCAGATTTATTTCTGTCGTTTCCACTTTTCAACATATGTTCAATCCCACAGTGGAACATTCTGTAAAGTAATTATCTACTGATTTCAAATGCTCTAAGTGCAATGTGACTTTCATTCATCTTATCAGACTGCAGTTGTGAGAGCTATGACCACTGTTTTTTGAGTTATGATGGATGTTCTTTCCCACGATTACCCATCTTCCATCTGGAACGGCCGAAATCTTACAGTGTGAACATTGTGGCATTAGAGAGTGATGTTTAGTATTGTGTAGCACGGGGAACTGGGAACTGGGAACTGACCACTTGAGTTTTGGGGAAGGAATGTTGTCCCATTATTGATAAAGAATTGGACCTGCTCAGCAGTCCTCCACTGTAGGTATTCATACACGCAATCCTCATGTTTTGCTAAAGTACACTAAATAAAAAGTGAGTTGTGAAAGCATCTTGAAAGATAACCTATAATCTGCAAAAAATGCCCACAGATGAATGCAGGCCAGGATCAGTCTGGTAGAAATGGAGAAATAAGGCTGATTTTTCTCCACTTAGAGGAACTAAGGACCTTACTTGGTCACAGTTGCGGACGTCATCATGATGCAGGGAACCTTCAACACCTCATTCTTTCCCTGGACATGAGTGACTTGTTAAATATTTTGACTAGTCTGGCGGGTTTCCTGCTGTTCAGACTCTGTAGAAGTCCACCCAATTAAGGCTACAGTGTAGGACCACTGAAACGATACAGAGATCAAACTCCAGATTTCTAATGCCCTAATACCAACAGCAGACCAAAAAACTTCCCACAAAAGCCCATGAGCCGATATTCTAGTTTACAGATTAAGCTCTGCCTTTGCTTTGTATCCCACAATTATCAAGGTTAGGTATAAAATTTGTCCTCAGAGTTTGGTTTTGACTTGAGTTGTGACAGTCGCAGATCCAGTTGGGAGCAGCCAGACACCATCACAATTATTGGGCCAGCCGCTCTGGCCAGACTCTCTTAAAAATACCTCTGTTGGGATTTGCAAGTTTCCAGCCAAAACTCAATAACAGCAATACAGTAGCAGTTGGTAGTTGGGCCAATCTGGGTGGAAGCAGAAGACGTGGACGAAGCAGGGATGACTGACGACAGTCGATTCACTCATGACGAGTACATTCAACCATTTTTAAAGATGTCCACCTGAACCCTGTTCCAAGGCACTATTGTTGGAAAACATCATAAGGAACAAAGTTAGGACAAATCTGAAGGTTTTAGGAAAGGAATCTGACCAGAGCTGCCTGGACAGGCAGTTACAGACACATCAAGGCGTGTGTAGTCTCATTAGACCAATCATACGAGGGCCTCCAAAGTGGCAAAACTTATACATGTTCCTCTTCCAAGGACTGAAATGTTCTGGCCCAGGCGCGTTCACAAACAGCCCTGAGCTAGCATGAGAGCATCTGAGCGAGCAGACCTGAGCTTCAGGCTTCTTAGGCTCCACCCAGCAGCAGTTTTATGCTTTGATATCAATTCAGAGTCTGATGTATTAGAAATCAAAACCCCAAATGTGAAAAAAAAAAATCCCAAATCTCAGAACTAAAATCCATAATCTGTTACTGAGAAATCAAAATCTATAACTGAGAGTTCAATCATCTTTTTCAGTTCTACTTTTCTTTTTTTTCTATCGGTTTTGAAACCATCTCTCTTTTCAAATCGTCTTTCTCGTTTGCACTTTTTATATTTGTGGTTTCAATTCTGAAATGAGTGTCAAATCAGTGGCATGTCAATCAACAGCAGAGGAGGTGGGACATAGCTGAGATCTAGCTGCTCATTGTCTCCTGAATGACTCAACACTTCATACGTTGACATCAGAGCACCAAACTTCTGCTGATAAATGGAGTGTTGACAACTTAGCGACTTTATCACTGTATTTAGAGAGCATTCAGACCCCTTTAACAACTCTTTTATTTTAAAACAGTAGTTAACTTTTCTGTTGTTATCGTGGACTTTTGGGGACTGACAAAAGTAAGTATCACAAAAAAAAGTATGTATCAGAAAAAGAAATAGCACAGTTGAGAAATACGGTTTGAAAACAGAGATGGTTTTAGCACTTTAAGAACTGTTGGTTACAGATTTTTGGGTTTTTGTTCTCAATATGTTAGACTCCGAATTGACGTCAAATGTGCTCTTGCGACAGATTTTTTGCTCTGGACTGTTGAATTTGCTCCACTGGTGAAATCGAGCCGGCTGAACACCGGTCGCATACAAGGCGATCAAAAGTTTCGCATATGAATCTGTTTCCATTTTTTAATAAAATGTGACCACATAACAGACCAGTTGGTGCAGCATCTGCTTACCACAGGCTCCATACCAGTCCTTTGCTGAACCAAAAGACCAGTTAATCTATATGTCTACCCTCAGCGACTGGGATGTCAAAATGTCCTCCAAGAACAACTTCTCTCATCGATTCTGGAGAATTTTATAACAATCGATGCATTTCCAGCATGACGGAACGTCACGTAGGTCTGTGACTGGTAAACTCCAGAACCAATGAATCCGTAAAAAGCAGATGGGCAAGCAAAAAACTACAATCTATCATCAACTGTTAGCAAGAATGGCTGTCCATCAGCCAGAAATTGATACCCTGCTTGCCAGACACAACTGTAGAAGTTTAGAAGCAAATAGGAACTCTTTTTTTGGAAACACATGAAAAACATGACCCAAGAATAACGAAACAGAAAGGCTCACAAATATTTGTATCACTGCCAAGATGTTTGGCTACGACTGTAGAAATAATCTAATAAAGGTCTTTGTTCTGGATTCTTTTGGTTGACAGAATAAAGAAAAGAATTGTCAGAACTCTGATAGAAATCTGATTTTCTTTCCTTCAAGTGAATGAATGTAATGCAAAGCAGAAAATTAGGTGCGAGTATTATCTACCTGACTTTGTTGACCACAGATGTTAAAAATATTCAGTCCCATTATCTAGTCTTCTCTGATTTACTAAAATAAAAATGTAACCATTAAAAGAAGAGACTGATACGGTGTCCTCAGATCAACATCTGGACATAAAACTGCTCCAAGAGGCCACATGCCTGCAGTTTGTGTTTCCTTGCATCAAAGTGCACAAAGATATATATACACATCACGTTCCAGCTGGATGCCTTCTGCGCAGGATGTGAAGTATCAGGATGAAATATGCTATAACAGAAGTGGATACATGTAAACAGAACGGAGAGAATCCAAACAGGCCTCTTGGAGCAGTCTAAATATTACCAGGGATGCACATTTGTGAATTGGAGCTTTAAAAGTGACAGTGTCACTCTGGAAAAACGAGACGAAGGTCATGGTGGGTTGAGCTTTGTTTTGTTTCAGTCCAGAGGTGTCGACTCTTTTTCACTGAGGGCCACATCAGCATCATGGAGGGCCTCAAAGGGCCAGTTGTGACTGTAAGACTGTTCAAATGTAACTACTCCTAAACACATTGTATTGATTATTGTTTATTCTAGTGATGAATATTATAAAAATCATGCACAGATGTTTTCGCTTCAAGCCAATAGTATACTACACTGTTTGTTTGTTTGTTTGCAATGCAATAAAATATTGACTTTTGCAAAATCTTAACTTTGGCATAAAAATAAAAAATAAAATTACAATCCATAAAATTACAAAATTCCGGAGGTAAAAAAAAACCCAACACATTTTAACAGGTTTAATTCAACTTCTTGTCATGAAATCAAACTCTAATTTCTGTTGTGAAATACTGACGTAAAAGTCAATTCTGTGAATAAAATCCAGACCTTTTTTTTGTAAATTATGATAGATTGTAGATTTATGTAGATTTTATGTAGATTTGCATAACTTGACTATAAAAATCCAAACAAGTTTTTTGTAAAATTGTGACTCTTCAAAATTGCAATTTTTTAACAATGTTGCAACTTTTTGTTGTAAAAGACATTTGAAGTTGCAACTTTGATAAAAAAAAAATTAACAATTTAATGTCATAAAATTGAGAATTTTGCAGTTTTAGAAAGAATTGTGCTACAAAACAAAAAAAAAAGACTTAACAAATAAAATGGTGTAAAATATTGACTTTCACAAAACTGAAACTTAAAATCACCTCTTTATGGTCTAAAATTATTTTAAAAGTAAAATAGCAAATTTGGCAATATCACAACTTTGTCATAGAAAGTAGATTTTTGTCTGTTTTGATTGATTAAATTGTAAAAGATTTACCTTTTAATTTCATATTGCAACTTTTTGTTGTAAAATATTCACTTTTGCAAAATTGAAACTTTTTGACGTAAAGTTATGTTGAAAAATTGTGAATTTCAATATATGCTGTAAAGCAGCTTATTTTATTGTAAGACAATCACACAACTGATCTCAAGGGTCACATAAAACAACATGATCGGCCGGATTCGGCACGCGGGCCTTGAGTTTGACATCTTAGCTTTTAGGTGTTGGGTTTGGTTTTGGGTGCTGGATTTGCTGATCAGTTTCAGGTCTGGAAGCAAGAGAGGAGGGTCTGGCCAACATGAAACAGAACATTAGGTCATGGCTCTGCGGTGTGCTTGTGTGGTGAGCAGCTGGCTGTCTCACCAGGGCAGGATCCAGTTCTTCATTCAGTATCGCCTCATTCTTGATGAGAGCCACACGCTGAGCGAAGCGGCACGTAGAAATGGACTCCTGTTGAAAACAGCTTCATCAGACTGTCACCATGTCTCAGCTGGACAGAAAGGAACTATTAGCCTCCTTTCACACTTTAATGTCTTTATTTACTTCTTTGACACAACAGGCCTGCAATAATATTTCACCTTTTGTTTGTTTTTAAACAATCTAAAACAAAGGTGTCCGGCCCGCCACTTCATTTCGTCTGGCCCATCAGAGTGTGCAAAGACAATCAAACTTCTAACTAGAACATTTCAACAACAGTTCTGACATCAAAAAGTGGAATAACTGAGATGGAGAGCAGCTGGTTTATGTCAGAAAGTCAGGATTTAGGAAACGTTGTCAAAAGAGTTGCCATTTTTTGTCAAAATATATGATTTTTGTAAAATTATTTTAAAAGAATTATGATGATCTTGGGAGGAAAAAAAACTGAAATGATACAAAATTTGCAATTGAACAAATAAAATTAGTGATATTTGCACAAAAACATCAGTTTTATGCTAAAATTGACAGATTTTGTGCAATTTGAGATTTTATGACAAATATTCATGATTTTAGGACAAAAAGCTAAAATTGTAGAAATATTCCAGCAACAAATTTTAAGTTAAAAAAGTCACAATTTTGTACAATAGTTTTTCTTTTGGAAGTTGTAATCTTTCAGAATTTGAAATTTTCCCATAAAATTTGCTTTATTATGAAAAAGTAATATTTTTTAAGATTTGCACTCAAAAAAAGAAAACAATTGTGATTTTAGAACAAAAGCCTCAATTTTATTATAAAAATCGTCCAGGAACTAGCTGGAAATCTGACAACATAGCTCACTCAGGGTTTTTAGAACATAAAGAATAACCATCCCTTTAATGGTAACCGTAGTGACGATGGATGAAATACAGTTTGACACCCCTGATCTAAAAGAATATTACGTGTGAGGGTCCTTACATCGATGTTCCTCCTGTCGACAGCGATGTTAGCGATCATGGTGGTCATGCAGTTGCCTCCCAGGCTGTCCCTCAGCACCGACGTCAACATGGAGTTTCTGTACGGGATGTGGGAGCGATTCCTCTCCGATAACGCGATGATCACCTGGAGAGGAGAGCAGTGAAAGCACAGCGTAGCATTAGCACGAAAATTGGAAAAACAAAATAACAGGAAAAAACCCCAAAAAACAGTAATTACAAACATACACACATATATATATGTATATATATACATATATATATGTATGTATGTATGTATATGTGTGTGTGTTTAGATATGTTTATATATATATATATGTGTGTGTGTATATACATATATACATATATATATATATATATGTGTGTGTGT
>JBAMYA010045606.1:0-36348 GCA_037176975.1 Arrhamphus sclerolepis
GCTGGAGCCTATCCCAGCTCACATTGGGCGAAAGGCAGGGGTACACCCTGGACAGGTCGCCAGTCCATCGCAGTCAATAGAAAACAGCAAACACCAAACATGTCTGCGTAGGATAATAACCTGGAGTGGTCCTCACACACAGGTTATATAGAAGAAGATCCTGAGTCAGTTCCACGTCCTTGAGAGGCTCAGGACCTTCAATTTGTGCAAAAGGATGCGAGCACCATCTTCATTGCTGCGGTGTGCTGAAGTGTAGGCATCAAAGCAAAGGACCCAGCAGAATGAATAAACTGATCAGGAAGGCTAAGTCTGTTGTCACATTTAAGCTCACCGCGTTGGGAGATGTAGTTAAGGACATAATGCTTGCAAAACTGCTTGCAATAATGGACAATTTGCCTTTCTGAGATACTCCTTTTATTTCCAGTTATACTATTGACCTGTTGTCCATATACCTAATTAGTTGTCAAATGTTCCTGCATTTATGTACATTTATTGGCACCTACCTTTTCAATTATTTACTGGTCCCATTTCAACTTTTTTTTAAATGTGTTGCTGCTGTCAAAGTCAGAATGAGCTAATACTTTCTATGAAATGGTAATACATCTACGTTTCAACATCTCATACGTTGGGAATAAAATATGATTTTATCAGATTTGCATATCGCTGATTTCTAATTATTATATTTAGGTTTCACACAGCATCCCAACTTTTTTGAAATTGGGGTTGCCCGTGCCAAAATAACACTCGTGTAATTCAAATAAGCCGAATTAAATGCATACACTTGCAACATAACTACGCTAAGTTTAAACGTAGTTTGATAAACATCTCTGTACCATTAAGACACAAGATCTTCTCCTAATTAAAATCACACCAATGTTGTTGTTTTCAGTTAAACTCTTCAAAATACACAATTACTTAAGTAAAAGTAGTTAAACTGAGCGTCTTCTGGGTGTTGCATCATATTATAGGTAATGTCTCGATTCTTTAGATCAGACATCCTCAGAACCCCACAGTCAATAATTAACACGTCAGTGTACACGTTTGGCTGGAGACTAATGTGAAGTATAGAAACACTCCACTCCACTCTCCCCCACCCCCCAGCTTTTTACCTGAGAAGTAAACATAATGACGGAGTCCACCAGAAACGACATGATTGTGTCCGTTAAACCTCCTTCCTATCGAAAATTCACCGAACATGTGTGGAAAGGTTCATGTTGTTCTGGCAGGAAACAATAAAAGAAACCTTGCTTTAACGTAGATTAGAAATTAAGTCACCAAAAAGCTCATTTTAGGAACTGATCTCTGTTTATCTGTCATGTTAGACGATGACGGTTAGACATGTCATCAAAACGAGCCCGGTGCGCTTCCGTCGCAGAATTGAGACGTCATCGCGCGAAAATTTAAAATAAATTAATAAATATGTCTAACTGAAACAGTAATGGTAAATGTTTGTTTTTACAGGTAATAATAAAAGTACAAACAATATTATTTGCCAACTATTTCAACAAGACATTGTGAGCTCACCCTCTGCTTTATCCTACTTGTCTGCTTTTGTTGGAAATATTAACTGGGGGAAAGTTTCGCTTTTGCCTCATAAATTTTTAGGAACTAACAAGGTTAAAGAAATATCTTTAAGATGCTTCATAGATTTTATCCGACTAATCACTATATAAAAAAGCTTAAGAAAGACATTGAGGTGACTTGTATTCACTGTGACTCTGTCATTGAAACCATGGTTCATTTGTTTTGATCCTGCCCACACACCATACAACTCTGGAGCAGACTGACACCCTTTATCAGGGGTCACATTTATCCCCTGTTTAATTTATGCTGAAAAAATGTTTTGTTTGGTTACACTGAATATGATAATAAACGGATATCCCAGTTTTATTTAATTTGTTAATTATTTTATCTAAATTTTACATGCACAAATCTATATTTACTGGTAAGAAACCAAACCTTTTGGAAATGTCTGCATATATTAAACATTATATCTCCTCCCTCTGTGATTGTGAGAATATGAAAGCTGTTAAAACATATGATCTATGTAAGCTTTACAATATATTTATTGAGTGAGTTATTATTTTATTTTTTTATTTTTCCTGCTGTCAACCCCTGATATGCTTGATTGTTAATGATTGTTTGTTTGTGTGTTATGTATACAATATTGTATACAACATCTCATCATTATTGTATACACTGTTCTGTCTTTTGTATACTCTTGTTGTCAAAGTCAATAACGTTTAAAAGAAAAACCAACAAATAAATATGTCTGCTTTGAGAGTTAGACAACAAATTCTTTATGTGTATTCTCATAATATTATTGACCAAATTTCATAGCCATAAGTGTAAGGTGCAAAAAATGTGACCCTCTCATACTCTTCTAATTATTATTAATTAATTAAGGGATTACTAATCTGGTGACGACAAGGCTATCTTACTATACCTTTAATAAAGAATTGAGTCCTACATTATTATTTTCCTACATTATTGTGTATACATATATGTATGTGTATAGATAGATAGATAGAGAGATAGAGAGATACATAGATAAATATGTACCCTCAGCATATATACAGTCCTGATGCTTCAGTGCACGGGTCAAATTCAGCATTATCATCCTCTGTCGTCTCAGATACTGAGAATATGGTCTGCATCTTGTATATGCATCTTGTCACCTCATAGTGGCTTGTCCATCAAATTTCAAGTAGCCTTTTAAGATTAGGTGCATCATATTTTTTGGACACATGGTGGTGCTGCAAAAGTTTGTAGAGTGAACTGCAGAGATCAAAAAAATATTTTTGCACATTGTTCACTCTGCATGGTGTGCACAACTACCAGGTGCAGTTGGTGGTAGTAGCAGTGGATATAGGGGACATATCTAGCAAGTTTCTTTTGAAGCAAAGCTTGTACTCCACCTCTTACCCCACTCATCACAGAGCCCCCATCATGACACTGACTAAGCTGTTGTTAGCACTGTAGCCAGCGTTAGAAAGGTGTCAGTACCTCAGAGCTGAAGTACTCTGCGTCAAGTTGCTGCAAGTCAAGCAACCCAAGATGCTCCTCTGGCATGGAATTGCTAACAAACCGAATCATCACACACAGATTTTCCACATTACACCCGTCTCTTGTCCCATCACGTTTGAGGCAGAACCCTGCAGAATATGCATTTTCTTTTCTTTTTTTTATCTCTCCAAGCACCTGTGTTTCAATTTTTTTATTTTGGATATCCTTAGACGTGTATTTTGCATTCTTTGGTATACCCTTAGCAATGCTTGCTAGCTCCTCATCCTTTTCTAAGGATTACTCAATTAGTTTTAAGAAGAGATCTGAAGCAATTTCACTGTCAGCTGCACCATGCTGAAAAGTTTCTGCAGTCCCACAGAGCCCCAACTCATTTACACAGAGAAACTTCACAGTACTGCCCACACTCTTGATATAGTAATGGTTTTTTTCAAGTTGTATTTTTCCAACCAACAGGGAATCAATGGTTTCCCCTGTAGCCTCTCTGCTTTTGTGCTGAGTCCATATAGTTGAAGCATGCACATGATTGTGGCTGGACACATGGCTCTGTAGCCCCTTGTCTCAATCAAGTGCTGCTTTCCAGTTGCCAAAACCAGTAAAGGTAAATACAACATCCCTCTTATTAACTATGCTGTCATATTTTCGACAGGGAAAACAAAAGCAGGCATCTCGCACCACAGAATACTCTAGCCATGGTCGTGTGCGGTACCAGGCAGTATTGAATGATATTGTACCAAACGCATGCTTTCGGTAGCTACCCAGAACTGTCTGTGATGGTGCATTGCCATTTAAGTCACTGGGTAGCTGAGCGGGGCAGCACTTGTTAGGGAGGTGGATAAAGGTCTAGCTGGAACAACATATTAAACCTCTCATTTACTACTATTACATGATCAACTCACACAATCACATACACCACTATTATTACTGATTCAAATGCATATAGGGTGTCTTGTATGCATGTGCATGGGGTTTTAGTAGTATGTATCTGTAAACTCACTAGTTTATACATGAGCTGTTGCTCGTGTGTGTGTGAAAGTTGATATTATGTGTATGTGCAAGTGATTATAGTAGTATATGTATGATTTCAGAGGTGTATGTGAGAGTTAAAAATGCATTTTGTCCTATACAACCCCTCATTGGATTGAGCCGGATTGTGATAGTGTCATCTAATAGAAGCAGTTTTGTTTTGTTTGTTTTTCCCCCCACATGGTGAATATGTTTAAAATGTCGTCATCTGGTGGATGATTGTAAAAAGGCCCAATTCCCAATGCAAGTCCCAGACTGACACTCAGCCTAAAACACATTATGCCATATTAAACAAGGCTATATAGAAAAAAAAATCTTAAAAAGCAAGCAAACAAACAAAACAACTTCATCTTTGTGGTCTGAGACCACTGCAAACTTTTCAATCTCTCTCAATTTTGCTGTCTACAGGCATGACATTGACATGACTATAAACTTTTCTTCCAAATTCCAAATACAGAAATATTGCCATTTAAGAGCATTTATTTGCATAAAATGACAAATGGACACAAAAAAGCTGTGTTTTCAGATTAAAATTTTTAAAATGTAAACAATCCAATGCTGTAGTTTTTTTTACTATTAGGAAGAGTTTACACATCAGTGGCCTATTTGACAGAATAACCCTGATTTTTAAACACAGCTTTCATGGGTCTTGACAGTTTTGTTTTTTTTCCACACTACTGTTGGGTGACTTTATACCATCTAATCAGGACAATACCTACATCTACTCCACGGTTTTGTTTTTTTTAATAAATAAATAAAATTTACCCCACAATTATTAAATGCTAAAGGATCTGGATCAGAAAGTCAGATGCTTCATGGTGTTCCAACTAGACTTTATCATACTTTCGGTCCGCTGTGACGTCAATAGAGGAGGAGCGCCACATAAACATTGCCCATAAAGAAACGCTGGAGGGCGCTGTTGCGCGCAAAACAGGAGCTGAACAGGCCTGAATGCAGTCGCGGAACTCTTCACCTCTCCGCTCACTCCTGCCGTCAACTGATGTTCACTCAGTTTGTGCTCCGCGCAGTAGAGAACATTTAGATGAGTAAAAACGGGTTTCTCGCTGGATTATATTCCCTAAGACTGCTGGATCATAAAGGATGCGCGAGATGTTGCAGAGGTAGAGCATCTTAAACTGCTGGATTGTACCTTTTTCTTTATTGGGACGCAAGAGGTGAGTGTCTCTAAGTCTCCTTAGTGCACATGTAACCAGATAAAATCTGTCAGACTTTGTTTCCATTTATGTCAGACACTGAAACCTTCTGAATAAAGTTAAAGAAGCAAAACTAGCCGTCACATTTATGGATGATACAATTCAAGGTTTTATCCATCAGTTTGTAAGGTTAACGCTTATGACACGAATGTGGGCTCTTTCTTAGTAATAAAGTATCAGTTAAATTTCATGGCTTTTTAAATGAGAACTGATTTTATTCATTTTACTGTCAGATGAGATAACTTATTTTTTATAACAATTCATTTTAGTTTCAGGATAACATGGGGATACTTCAAATATTCTTGTTTTAGTTGAAAAAAAAAATTTAATGTGTAAAAAAATGTACTGTATAAGAAGCTGTCATAATGCAGTAAAAAAAAATAGCCTATATATATATGTAGCTACATATGCATATAACTTTGATCTTTAATCTACTGAGCCGGTCATGGATAAAGAATCTTGCACGTTGAGCTGAACAGACTCTGGTTTTGGGGTAAAACAAGGTTAACTTTTTGAAAGTCATTCACTGCTGAATCACCAGTTGAGCAATTTGAAGGCTAATTTGATTTTATCTTCGGATGATGGCTCTTCCTTCCCCTCCTCCTGCAGTAAAGAAGATGTGGGTTCCTGCTTCTTGTAGGAAAAATCTGCAGGTGCCTTTACTTCTACTGTTCTTTGGACAACTACAATGTGAGTATGTGTTTCAAGAAACACTAAAAATGTCTTGAGAATTCAAGCTTCATCACCTAACCCTTTCAATTGTGACAAACTGGTGGATGTTCCAGGCAAAGTGACAGTACCGGGACGTGTGGAGGCCCCAGTGGACTCGCCCTTCACTTTGACCTGCAGTGTTTCGAGGAGTCAGGGTGAATCGTTGAGGGAGGTCCAGTGGCTGGACTCTCAGAACCAGACACTGCTGAGGTACTATCCTGGAAACAGAGACAGCGTGAGTGGACAGCAGCACGTGGAACTCATTTCTTCCCCGAAGGACTCCTCAGTCATCAAGATCCGTAGGGTGGGCTTCCGTGATGAAGGTTGCTACACCTGCATCTTTTACTTGCATCCTACTGGAGCAAAACAGGGTCAAACGTGTCTCACTGTTACCGGTAAGTAAGGCCGTCTGTCAGGTGAGAACTCTGCAGGAGGCAAGAAGTCAGAATATAATTAATACTGATGAAATTTCAACTAAAAGTTGAAACTTCAACAAACAACATAAAATGTTAGCTCAGCACCGTGAAATGCTCAGTCACTTCCCTATGACTAGTTCTGGTCTCATTTACAAAGCTAAATCTTAATGAAGTGTACTTTGTAAAAATAACTTGTTATTCAATTCATGTAGAACCTCAGAGAAGGCAAGCTGGTTGTATGACAGAACATACAACAACTACAGAAGTGGAGAAATTTGATTAAAAAAAATCAGATTAAACCACAACTAAATCTGAAATAACTGAACCAACAAAAGCTAATAGCATTTATAATGATTTGTGTAGTTGGATCTCAAAGCAGCAGAAAAGACCTTTTTTCATGCTAAAATATCACTTTCAATGTTTGTTTGTTGTTTTTTTTTAAATATTAGATTACTTTTGTGTGGTTTTGTCAAAGTCTCGCTGCCTCACGATGAAGCTATCAGTAAACGCCAGCCGACTTCGTGCTCCCGTTCTGGTCGTCTCTGGTGACAAATGCATCTCTACCCCACGGTACAATGTCACATCGACAAAGCTGACATAGCAGAGGCAAGGAGGAGACTCAAGATAGTAATTAATGGCAGGAGAGAAAAAGAGAGACTGACCAACCAAGAGTAAAGAGTAAAAACTGTAGGTGAGCTGAGCTTAAAAAAAAAAAAAAAAGAAAGGCTGCTAATTTATAATTTTGACATACTGATTGTTCACTATTTAGTTGTTTGTTTGTTTTTTCTCTTGTGAGAATGGGTTGATGAAACACACTTTTCTAAAAAAAATGGAGGAGACCAGGGAAGCACAAGTGATCCAATAAAATTTCTTTAATGATCCAAAGAAAAAACAATCCCATGGCAGGAGTGTCCAAAACACAAACAAAGCTAAATAGAAAACCAGAAGCGCCAGGAGAAAGTACGGGCCAGCAAGGAGGAAGGGAAAGTCAAGACAATGACTGTTTCTCAACTTGTACTTGTTCGTACTCATCTGCTCTTGTGTTTTTGTGTGTGAAACATCATCAGTCTCTGCGGAAGTTCTGTTCCAGTTGTCAAGTTAGCATCTTGACTAGTACAGTAAAAATACCCAGATGTGTTCTTGCTCCGCCCATTTTATTGAAGACATAGACCATCGACTGTATATAACTATAGACAAACTATATGGTTAAATAACCCATAGGTTTGTACGGAGGATTTGAAGCCCATTTCCTTTTGAACTGCATGGCACCATGTTCAGCTGTTGACTGGCTTAGCTAAAAGCTGCGAGTCGGACTGGTACGCATCGTAGCTGGAGGAGCCTTTCAAGACTTTTTACTGTGGCACAGTAAATCATTCCAGCAAGAGGTCCCCCGGACTCAGATATTGTTACCGTGGCAACATGAAATGAGCGCTGCAGTTAGCATAGCTGAGCTAAGGTTCATCCAGACTGTAAATATGTTTAATTCTACTGCAAAGTTGGACCTTTTAACTTATTTCCTCACTGGCTTCAATCCAGATGTCGGATGGTTCTCGTTTGTTGTCGATTTATGTGAACTTGAGCTGGTAAAATATCCCAGCATGCACTTCATAACAACCAGCAGCAGTAATGGTTTAGGAGAACAAAGTAAAACAGTGTTATAACTTTGTTGTTTTGTAACAGAATTGTTGTGCGAGAATGTAGTTCTTTTAACTTCAAATTTGTGGTCATTGATCATGATAGAGCCTATCTAAAAATTCATCTGATGTCATCTGACCTTTTTTGTTTTCACCTCCACCAAATCTTTATAACACAGCTGAAATACAAAAGCATATAAGCCTTTAAAAAACACATAATATAATGGTGAGAGACACTTTTGCCGGAAGAGTCCATGGTCCGTGGAGTCACTTTAAGCTTCAGAATATTTATTTTATGTTCAATTAAATTGTAGATGTCTATAAATACGTGTTAGCCTGTTCACAGCTGTTCCAATTGTAGAAAGTTTGAACTGCGTCCTCATCCTCAGGAGTTCATACTTGGCAAGTACGACTCAGGACAACGTACTTCAAAGAACACAAGTCCAGACTTTGCATACTTGGACATGAGAAACGTCTAATAATATAAAGGGGCGAGGGCTGATGAGACACAGGTGGAAATGACCAAGGCAGATGAAGCCTGGCAAGTAAACCAGCAAAGTCAGAAAGAGACTGTCAAAATAAAACAGGAAATAAAGCCAACTGCTACAGAAAAGGACAAAGCTAGAAGAAGAAAATACAAGACCTAGAAAAAAAAAAGACAGAAAACACTAAAAACACATTCTAACAAGATCAGCTTTGACATTTTATCAAATATTGCTGTTTTTTCACTCTAGAAAGTGAAAAGACATAAATGAACATAAATGTTGTAAAAAAAAAAAAGACCTAATGAAGAGGTGACGATGTGGAGAGCTCAACCACTGATTAAGAGCGTAATTATTTTAATGGCATCTTAGCAGAGCCTTGTATGGCTTTAACACGTCAGTCACACGCAGCTCACATTTCCTGTTAACCTTTTGTTGTGGACTATTCTGAAAAAGAAATTGTTCTTAATATCAAACTTATTATCTGCTGTGTGGTTTATGATCAGATATTCTCAGTGTTTAAGCACCAAAATACATCCATATTACTATATAGCTTATGAGTTTGGTCAAAGTGGTTTTGAAATACAGATCAGCGGAAATCTTTTCTGTATCATCTTTACCTTTCGGAGGACCTGTGGTGAAGGGTCAAACCAGTGCTGCTGCTTTATGAGAGTCACAGTCATACAGTTAAAAAGAGTTGCTCTGCTGAAAACAGGGGACAAATGGAAGATGAAAAAGTGAATCTACTACAAAGTAGCTCTAATAAGAGAAACATGCTGTTGTGATTTAGAAAAGTCATGAACTGGGTGGGAGAGGGCTCCAGTTAAGGACTGGTTGAGTAATAATCCCACTGGCACAGTGAAGTGAGACAGACTTCATCCTCAGAGACGAACTGAGGAACTCGCATGTCCAGAATCGCAGGCTGGAGTCTTATGAAACCTGTCCTCAGATGGATGCAGCATGAATATTAATTCACATCTGTTTTCTGTTTTGGACTTTAAAAATGATGAATTTGTTAAAGGGAAACATTCTCACTCTGACTTGTTTTTCACTGCAGAGCCATATATATTTCATCCTTTGTCTCACCCATTAAAGTTTTTGTAAGATACTTTAGGACCAGTAATAAGCTAACAATGAAATAATAATTTTACTTGATTGCAAATGTAGTTTGTTGCAAACAAAGAGCCAAGTCTTTGAGGAGCAAAGGAGGACAGAGGATCTCTAATTTGTCGACAGATGCGTCAGAATATCAGTGAAATGTTCATAAATAATAATCTTCAAAGAAAGATTGGAAAGATTGAGATATTTCTCCTGCAGTGCCCAACATCAATAGGCAATTCAAAAAATCTGGAAGCAGCATCAACTTCTCCTGGCTCAGAGGCAAACACACAGGAATACACAGTGGAAGCTTGCATTGCGGTCAGACATATCAATATTCAAGATCTTTTTTTGGAGGAAATTGATTTTTTGTGCTTTCAAGAACCAGGGTCTGCCACGGATTGTCACTTAATCAGTGCTGCTGGCAAAGGTAATTTACACTTCTGTGACGGCAGCATGAATGCAGAAAAGGACATTGAGATTTTATCTGATATATCCTGCTTTCAAGACCAAATCCTTGTTTTCAGCAAAACAATGCAGAAACTACATTCTGCACACATTGCAAAGGCACGACTGAAGAAGAAGCAGGCACTGGAGCTGGACAGGCCGTCCTGCAGTCCTGATGTGTCACCAGCAGAGAAAGTGTGCAGAGTTTTAAACCTGAAAATTCAATTCAATTCAGAAATACTTAATTCACCCCATTGATTCTAGTCATGATTTAAGTCTCCTTAAAGATTCCTTATAGATGGTCATTGCTCTGGGCAGGAAGGATCTTGTAACAAGTGTGCTAGTTTAAGTAGTCAGAATGCTAGCAATAACATTAAATCAATTCTTAATACCATCTAGACTAGTCATCAGAAGAATATAGGTAAGATAAGACTCCATAAAAGGGGGGGTTGAGAATGAACAGACTCACAGAGACTGAATTTATATGCAATCGGCACCATATATTGGCTTTGTGCAACGGACACCACTAATGTTATATATGCAACCCTGCTTTTTTTTCTCTTTTTTTTTCCCTGTTTTTTCCCCCTTTTTTTCCACCCAGTGCTCGGTACCTGAATGGCCATTTCACTACATAAATATATACAGATAATAATTTATAATAATTTGAGTTGCAATAATTTTGCAACTTAAAATATGTCAGCAGAAACAATGGGATGTGTTGCAGGCCTGAAATGCAGGAATGGAATCACATCATTAAACTGAATGAAAGTGAATCTGAAATATCTTGGTCTCATTCTGTATCTGCTACGAAAAGTGAATCTAAAGTCAGTTGTCTGCTCCTTCTACATAATTGCTTTTTCTTTTGGTGTTCCATGATTTGACTGATTTTGGATGCCTTCCCTTTACACCCTACAGTTAAAGTTGAATATATTCCAGCAGTCCCCCTAACCACCAATAACCTCTGAACACAAGCTCATGAGCCTGCTGAGACTGAGCCAGTCATGTTAATAAAGAGCTGTGCAGCAGGAGGGTTTATTCTACTAACCAGAAACAGCTGGTCAAATTCCAGTGACTAAATTTTGCATGGGTGCCTCATATTTCCAAATATTAACATTGTCCTGTTTGTACTCTCTGTTTTCTTGCTCTTTCTGCTACGTTTTCTTCTCATACTTTACACCCCCCCCACCCCCTCTCCCCAGCACAAGTCAAAGCTGAGAGTAACAAAACAGCAGTCAGCGGTAAGAAGGCCTCCCTGTCATGCTCCTACGGTTTGCCTGAAAAAGTGCAGCAGATCATCTGGAAGCATACGTCTGCCCAGGGTGAATCCAAAGAGGTGGCGTCCTTTGCGAAGCGGAGCGACCCCATGATCGAGCCATCTTACCAGGGAAGAGTCTGGCTCGCCACCTCCCTGTCAAACAGTCAGCTCACCATCCAGCCTGTCGCCATCCAGGACGAGGGCTGCTACACCTGCCAGTACGAAACACAGGCTGATGGACTAAAGAGCTCCGTGGTTTGCCTCTCCACCTATGGTAAATATCTGCTTTTAGTTGGAAAAACAAGAAGAGAAACACATGGAACACACACCATCAGGCTCTGATTTTCATTTACACATTTTTGTAAACTTATTCCCACTTTGTACACGTTTTTTTCCCCATCGGCTTTAAATGATGATTTCTATCTCTTTTTTTTTTTTATGAAACATCTATGCTTTTCCTCCACCGACATGTCGGGGCAGGTTCTCATGCCAGTGGAAGAAAGGAGAGCGAGTGTATATTCTCACCCATTAGACTCTGAAGGAGAATTTGAACCAATTTTACACAAGCCAGTCCTTCTTCTGTAACAAATCAGAAGAAAAATGAGTGCTTTGAGGCCCGTGTATATCTCAGCAGCATGCTATCACAAGATTGACAAAGCAGAATTGGAATATATAATCCAAATGTGACCTAGATGTGTATACCTTTTTGAGATTTATCATCCAACTTTGACCTTTCTGCTGCTTTCAGCTGCAGTGTGTCAGTTTTCTTTCTTATTTAAATGTTACGACATGACTTTTGACAGAGAAGCGGCTCCTTTCTAATCAGACTTGACCTTTTATTTAAGAATTTCCCCAGGCATAGAGGAACTACTTACTTTCCAGGGCTAAATATTAATCTGATTTTCTACGATTAGGTTGAGGCATCTGATTCTTAAGACTATTTCTCTGCCACATATAAAAGTAAAGGTCTAAAATAGAAGGTCAGAGGAGAGATGACCAGGGCAGAGTCAACTTCTCCTTTCAATTCAGTTCAATTTTATTTGTATAGCAAATGTTACGACACAAGTTGTCTCTAGAAGCTTCAGAGATAGGCAGAGCACGACCTCTGAGAAACATGGGAAGCCAAACAGTGGTAAACCTTGAGTAAGACCTGGCTAAGAGGGGAGGATGATCCTGCTGAAGGCTGGGAAGAAAAGAGGAGGGAGACAAGACAGGAAGAGGAGAGGCACAAATATATATAAACATGTTGTAGTCGAAGGGTCGAACTGCAGGTCGGACATATTGGCCGGTTCTTTATATCCTAAAGTTCCAAATTCACAGTTATTTTGAGCCTGAATCTTAGAACCAAAAGCAAAATAGTATTAACGGCTGTTTTCGTCTTTCTCCCCTCTCTTCTACTTAAATTTAAAATTTAAAATTATATTTTTATCCTGCACTCTTTTAATTTAATTAATTATTGATTATTTATATGTTATATGGAATGATTTTATTTGCCTCTTGTGATTTTATGTAGATGTAAAGCACTCTGAATTGCCTTGTGTATGAATTGTTCTCTAGAAATAAACTTGCCTCTAAACTTGCCTCTACAGTGGCATCTAGTAGACATTTAGTAGACTTTTAGACCGACAGACAACCTGGTCAAACTGTCCAATGCAAACACAAGTTAGTGGGGTTTTTATCCATCTGCAGCACAACTAAGAACCAACTTCAGTGTGGCTCAACATCTTGAAAAATCCATGCGTGTTACGCAACTCATCCAAGGCAGCTCGTCTACTCTCACTCACATTTAAACATTTCACACTTCATGCAATAACTCATTCCAACAAGATTTCACAGTGAGGCTTTTCCCTCACTGACCTCAGCAGAGATCCTGTCCACAAAGAGTTTAAACAATCTGCCAAGAGCGTTTCTAAATGCAGGCATTTGTGTTGCATTATATTACACTGCAGCTGTTTAGTGACTGTTGGTCACAGCGTATTAGCTTTTTGACCTCCTGTATTTTGTTTAGCCTTATCTTTAAATAGTATTTTAAAATAATTTCTAGGAGTGCTTGGCAGTGCAAAATGAAATGATGGGAGCAAAAAAAAAACGTCAGAATGATCTTTAATATCGGAGCCATTTGTTTTTGCACCAAATTACGACCCCAGTTTCATACCGAGTTTCAAGGCAATTCATCAAACTGACAAGCAGTCGTTCACTGTGGACCAACACACTGATCCACACTCGCGCCCCAACACTTGAATGTGTTTGTAAATGTGTTCGTAGCTTCAGCCATTGCTGCTGGTGCAGCTGTCAGTCTTCTGTTTCTTCATTTCGTTGTGTCACCTGAAAGGTCAACCAGATGCAGATGTTTGAAAGTATGTAGCTGTGAGTGAATCTGTCTTATAATAAATGTAGGAGCAGGGTGGCCGGGAGGAAAATAAAAGAAGAAGATTTTGGTATGACTGAGGACTTAACTTGGACTTTGCAGACAGGAAAGCACAGGTACCCCTGGGATCCAGACTGGAATGTTGATGTTTTTCTTCCCGGTCGTGGCTGCTGACGAGTTTTATGATACAGCAGCAGGATGGGGTGTCGGCCGACCTGCAAGCACACAAACACAGAACAAGTGTGTCCATGTGAAGAATGGACCATTCGAAAGAATGACGGAGGCAGGGCGTGAGGTCCTGATGCATGACTGTGTCAGTGTTTGCAGCGGACAGTGATGCCCTCTGTGCTTTGTCTGCCTCCCTTTGTGCTCATTTACTTTTCCCCTTTTTTTTTTGCTCCCTTTCTCTCCAAGCAACTTCAAGAAACAGATGTGCTTTTGTTTGAAATTGAACTGTACAGTACAGTAGGTGTTCCTAGTGCTGAGACATGATTAGCATTAATATCCTTCAGCCCCATTACACTTTGGATGACATAACTCCCATGAACAACTTCATGAACAACGAAGACCAGCACACACGAGCATTACTGATCACTCATTGGTGACTTCATAAATGTGCTTGAAAAACATTAATAAAGCAAATTACAGTTAGGTCCAGGAATGATTTAACAATGACAATGTTTTAGAAAAACAAGCTGATGAACCAAAACTGATAATTTGGAGGAAAGCTTTTATGTGGAAGACACTTTCAGGGATTTAAATTCACATCTTCACAAATGTAAAATCGTCCTTACATGAAGTCAAACAGCATGAAGTCTGTAATCCCCAAATAATGGTTTTCCTCAAGAATAATGCTTTTCCAGATGTTTATTGCAGTGTTTAGTGGGTCTTTCTTCCTTCATTTTTAGTTTTAGCAGCTGAAAAGCAACGTGATCTTGTTCAGATCAGGATACTGTCTCGCTTCTCTGCATGTTTTAGGTTATTGTGCATCTGTACTGTGAAGCTCCGTCCGATCAGCTGAGCTGCATTGAGCTGAGTGTGTGCAGAGTACATTCCTGTCTTTATCCCACTGCTGCTGTTTTCTGTTACACCAGTGACTTGGGTTTTAAAGAAAATGCTGCATATTTCAGATAGCGAGCTGTTTGTTCTTCCCATCATTTGCTTCAGGCTCATCTTAGTTTGCCCAGTTATGAGACTCATTATGAAAACATAACTTTTTCCATTGCTTCAGGGCATATATGTGGATGTCTGAAGTGACTACTGAATAAAAAAATGCAAACACAACTCAACCATGTCACTAATTTTGGGCAGCTTGAGTTTGAAAATCTGTTTTTCAGTGAGCTGCTGAGAGTTTCAGGATTCTGTGACATCACAGACCCAGATCTTTATCTCCACCCATCTTTACATCGAGTAAAGTCGAGTCGAGGGGTCAAGTCTCTGACTCCACCCATTTCAAACTGGCAGCTATGGTCAGAGTTACTTATACGCACTGAAAAGATTATCTGCTGTCATCTCTGTGGTATTTGTCAAACCCTTTATTAAATTCAAACACTTTTGGCGAAAAAACAACAACAAAAAAGCAGCTGAATATTTAAGAATCAGTTTGATTAGTTTTGATCTGGTCTTTCTACTCTCAAGGCTTTTTATTGCTTTGTACCACACCTTATTCCATCTGGATTTGCTCTCATGGAGACTGTCCCTGTTGCCGACAAAATTTCATGTTGCCAATTCGACCAACTGTATTTTCTTTTTTTTTCTCTCAGAAAGTAACAAACTGTTGGTTTTTGCTCATAACGTTCTCACCATCTCTTTGTTGGATTGTTCCTGTTTTCTAAACCTAATAACATCCCGCCTTTCTTGATCTTCAATATATATTTATTTATTTAGCCTTTATTTATCCAGGAAATGTCCCTCTGAGATACAAGATCTCTTCTTCCAGGGAGTCCTGGCCAAGAGAGCAGACATAAGTTCTATATATAAAACAATAAAACATACATATGAAGACATAAAATAAATAAAATCAACAGTAAAGGGCAATCTTAAGTGAACATTAATTAAAACAGCTACACGTTTGCCAAAGGGCTGATTTTAAAATCCCTTTAAACAGCTTTACAGGAGGGCGGGCCTATAGGTTATTTTTATCTTGCAACTCATTCCATAAAGAAGGGGCATAAAAGGAAAATGACGTTTTGCCAAGATCCAACTGCATCTGGGGAACATTTAAAAGATCCCATTTTGCTGCTCGTCTAGTGCTTTAGGTGTTCGTATAAAAAGACAGAAGGCTGGAGATATAAGATGGTAATTTACCTACTAATGCTTTAAGAGTAAATCTAGAAGATAAATTTGCATATGTTTCAGCAAAAAGGGAACAGAAAACAATATGTCAGTATGCACATTTTTGATCAATGTTAGAAATGTTTGATTTCTGAGACAGGAAGTGGCTATTGATTATATTTTTAAACATTTGTTTTACATTTATGAAAGTCTGGTCACCGTTCCATTGCAGGGCTACATGTTACCAAATGAAGCTCCAAATTGCATGTAAAGATTTTTTTTTTTTTGCCAATCTTGACACTAACAAACCACATATATGCAGACACAAAAATAAATAAATAGTGTAATATCTGAAATGCAAAAGTTGGACACAAGCGCAGTTGTAACACTGAAAAGGTTTAATAGAAGTTTTACAATAACTGCACGATGAGACACACCCAAAACACAACAATAAGTCAGCGTGAACTGAATCACAAAGAGCCATGAACATCAATCACAGTCCATGTTGGTGTGAACAGAGGAATCCTGGGAGTTGTAGTGTTGGAACTGGTGATCAGAAGGCTGGTGACACTGAACGTGGAAGCAGAGGAAGAGCAGGCATGACAAACAGTGAGGTTACAGATTCAAGAAGTATTTTAAGTCCTAACTTTAACATCTGTAGCAAAAACATACAAACAAAAAAGCATTGTTGAAATGAGTAAAGTGAAAGTTGTACAGACTAACCTTTATTGTGAAAAGAAGTCCCTAAATGTTGTATGCTGCTCTTCAAAGCACAAATAAAGTGCAGCAGATCAGATTATTTTACTACTGAACATGTGCAAACTATAGTATAATTAGAAAATTCTGGTTTACTTAAGCAGATGTACCGTTCTTTCGAAAATGTATTTTACTTAGATAATGGCATTAATCTAGTTTGTTTCAAAGAGAACGGAAGATGACACTCTTCACTTTGTACACAAGAGTAGCAATATGCGCTGATATGAACTACATCACATTGTTGTACGTTTGCTGGCAAATCTCACAGCAGTTCACATTAATCTGCAGGATATTATTATGGCCTGATAATTATATGGTATATATTATTTTGTGATTTAAGGAACCACACAATCTGGCATTATCCAGCTGATGGCGGCTGGAGTTACGAGCTCAGAACACTGAGAAGATGCTGAAATGAGGAGGCCCAAATATTTGTGGCTAAATGTGCTCTTGCCAACCAAAATGCTCCTGATTCCAGCGAATCACATTCCTTGCACAGCCGCAAGAACAGGGAATTGAAAACAGTCAAAGATTTAGTCATGAATCTTGTGAGAGCAAGAATTCATACATTAACTGATCTGAGGGATTACAGGTTTTAACGGTTTCATTTATATAATACACAATGGCAGGATGTTCTGAAATATGAATTCGATCCTGTATGTATGTACAATATACTTAATATGCTCTCTTGTGCACAGCATACTTTACATTTGTTTTGTGTTGTGGCTCTTAGATTGTAGAACATTTCCAAAGCTTTCTGAATTGTTTGTTTCACAGAGACTGCAACAGCAAGAAGAAACCACATTTGTCGGATACACCGAACAGCGAGAGCTTCTTTACGATGTTTTTCTTTTTTCTTTCAGTGTTGCCAAAACCTCAGGTGAGCTACAAGACCACCTCTCCAGGTGTGATTGAAGCCAACTGCACATCTGTGTCTCGGCCGCCAGCAGAGATTGTGTGGAATGTTGAGACAGACAACCGCACCATGGGCCCCCCAGTGACCACTCAGCTCCGCCAGGACGATGGGACCACTCTGGTCATCAGTACGCTGACTGTCCGGTCAGGGCTCCTGAAAGACGTGTCTGTCAAATGTTTGGTGCATCATAAAGGGCTTGAGACACCGATTGCTGTATCAATGAACACTAAGAGTGAGTTTGTATTGGTGGACCATTGCATCCACCTGAACATCTTAACATCCTTAATAACTCAATTTATTCATGTTGTGACATACTTTAAATGAGAGCCCAACCAACAAATCAACTTATTTGGAATATATATCTTTTTATTACTTTTTTTCATCACATTTTTGGCTCGGGGAAGTCCGTCACTATGCTTCTCAGAGTTTGTGGGAATATGCATTTCTGAGATTCCTGTTGGATGAACCAGCTGAATGAAATAATGGGACCATGTTGGAGCCTAAAATTCAGTCGCACCCTAGTCGGCTGCATTGAAAGTGATAAACAGGTGTACTTGTGGTTGGAGAGCTACCTCCAACATGAATTTTGCAAGACATCACAGTGTCTGTCTGGGAAGTATTTCTGCTGTACTTTGCTGCTGGTAAAGTTCAAACAGCAGGCACCATTTAATTAGCACGTTCCAAATATATTAATGTAAAACAGAAAGTATTTCACCTTCAGCTCTAATGTTTACACATCAAGACATGATAAACAGTCACCATGGTTCTTAAAATTAGGGCAACAAACTCAGACGAACAGCAATATAACAGTGACATTATTTTAAAAAGAAAAAAAATATTCAAGAAGCAAATTCACTTCATCAGCTGATTTGAATATCTCTATAAAGAGACATTTTGTCAGTTTCCTGGTCTGTAGCATTCAGGTGTGTTTAATGCAATACTAAAGAGAAAATACAAGAACAAGGATCTTATGAAAGCAATATAGGCTACCCGACTACCACAGAGCATGATGTGACAGGGGGCAGAACTGAAACTCGTCCAGGGTAGACCTGTGTGTTTGTGCTCTATTGACTTCCTCCCGT
Organism: Arrhamphus sclerolepis; assembly: GCA_037176975.1. Taxonomy (NCBI): domain Eukaryota; kingdom Metazoa; phylum Chordata; class Actinopteri; order Beloniformes; family Hemiramphidae; genus Arrhamphus; species Arrhamphus sclerolepis. The sequence goes on from JBAMYA010045606.1 coordinate 18,704, forward strand.
TATTTAAAACAAAGTAGACAAGATCAACACTTGTATCACTGTCAGTGCTGAACAATTCCTTGCTGAACTGACGAGAACATAGCCTAAAATTTCTTGTTAGGTTCACCACTTCAGCATTCTTCCCTGTTCTTACCTTTGTGCTAAATCAGTGGTTTTAATTTGTCATGTTCAAAAACAGAAGTTTTCGTATCTTCCAAAAGCTCAAACGCAGCAGTAACCACCTGTTTGGACTGGTGCGGCCAATAAGAGGCCACCATTTTTATGATACTCAGGTGGCCTCTATTGTTGCTGTCCATCAATCTTTAAGGCCATTTTTAAACAATCCATAATTAATTGTGTTCTGTGGTGTGAAAAACAATTCCCAAGTAGATAACTTTGAGAACAGACCATCCCAGAAGTGAGCATTCCAGTAGGTTCACCCTAAGATCAGACCATGCAGTCCCCAACTGTTCAATCTTCCACTCCATTCTTCCCTCTCTGGATGTGAACACAGTCCAAAATACTTAACCTTTTCAATCAAAGCAGAACCTCACCTCCAACCTGGAGAGAGAATTCTTCACGTTTTGTCTGAGAACCATGGCCTCAGACTGGAGATGCAGATTTTCATCCTTACAGCTTTACACTCTGCTGCAAACCATACAAGTGAGAGCTGAAGATCACTGCCAAGAGAACCAAACCAGACCCCTCTCTTTTCCTTGGCTGCTTCGAGGAATTCTGTCTTTTAAAGTTATGAACAGAATTAGTTTATAAGAGCTTCCCTGGCATAGTCCAGCTTTCACCTGGAATGAATCTACTTTACTTTCAGTGATACATATTAAATTCTGTATAGGGACAGGTGCAACAGACCAGTCTCCCAGAGCACCCCTACAAAATACCCATGCCTCCCCCAGGACTCCACCAAGGGTGTCGAGGAAATTCTGTTTTTCTTGAGGACAGATCCCAGGCTGTTCCTCTTGAATATGAAGTTTGACTATCAACTGGACTCCCTTCTCCAGCAGCCCTGAACAAAACTTACAAGGGAGGCTGGGGAATGGGATTTCCTGTTATGAAACAAAGACACCAACTGGCCCCCTTCTCAAAAAAGAGAAACTTCAGTCACCCCAGTCTGCCAATCGAGAATCACTAAAACCAATGTCCATGTAGTGTTGGAGAGGCATGGCAACCAAACAGCCATCCAGAGCCTTGAGGAACCCCAAGCTCAGCCCCTGTAATGAGTGAACCCATCTCAGAATCCATAGACAGCTTCCTCTGTGGAAGATGTGTTGGTGGAACTGAAAAGATCTTTGGATAAACCCTTCCACAACCTGATGACATCCTCATTTTTGGTCAGCAGTAAACACACTTCCTCTGTACAGAGTGAAAGCACTTTTTGTTTCCTGACTGAAACACCTAATTATGTGCTAGAATCACGTTGGACTAGGTCTGCAGTAAATTTGCATGGCCTTACCAAGGTCTCTAGTTTTTGCCTAAGCAACTGCTATTGCTGCAGTCCTCTTGGCCTGCCAGTACCTGACAGCTGCCTCTGGAGTTCCACAGGTAGCTATGCACAATAGGTCTCCTTCTTTAACTTTAGAGCTTCCCTTACCTGGGCTTTCACCAGTAGGCTTGGATACTGTCACTGAATCTGATGATACAAATATAAAGTCAGTCATAAAATTGCAGCCTAAGATGTCCTTGTGCACTTACGGAAACCCTAATGTTCAAACAAGGTAGTGATTTTATGGTCGAGGAGTCATGATTTGGCTTTTTACTTTTTTGCAGTCAAAGGACCTGAGCACCTTGCTGTCAAGTGTGAAGCCAAAACTGAACAAGGGGACAGTCAGATCAAGAACACTGACTAAAACTGAGAAGCATTAAAGGTCTCACAGTGGTAAAAGTCCAGATGTAAACCCATAAAAATTACCTAAAGAAAAAAAGCTGTGAATTAACAAATACCCACAAACATAAATGAACTGAAGCAACACTGTAAAGACAAGTGGGACAAAATTCCTCCATAATGATGTTACACTGATAATGTCATACAGAGGACAATGACTTTGAATGACTTCTAGTTTTGCAAACAACTGAATCTTGAGGTATACTTAGTTTTTCCACATACAGTTTCTGCATTTCATATTTTTATTTTAAAAAATAAAATAAAATAAAACTGGGGAGTGATGATGAAATCTAAAAGTTGACAGAAGGTGTACATTCTTTTTCAGATGATTTTTTTTTTACTTCGTTCTGACTTTCAGACATAACACAGTTTAAAGAAAGATTCTTTAACCTGAATGTAAAATCTTCTTTACTCTGACTTTAAAAGATTCAGGAGGTAACTGACACATGCAAAGCTGACATGGCTTTAGTTTGTCTCTGGCCTTCAGTTTTGTCATGCTTTACTGTTTCCGAAGCACACACATGAGAGAAATCAGACAGTAACGCTATAAATTAAATCTCAAATTCAATTAGAGACGCTCCAAATTAGGGAGGCAGTGTTCAGATTAGCACAAAATATGCCAAACATTGCCACACAAATACCAACGTTTTAATTGAATTCAAAGAAATATCTTTTAACATTAATGGACAATAATAAATCTCCTTATGTGGTCTATCTGTTCTTTCCTTCTAGTTGGCACAGCTCTCGCCATCCTGATCTCAGTCACCACAGTCGCAGCTCTGCTGGTTATGTCCCTGTGCTTCTGCCTGTGGAAGTGTTTTTTGCGTAAAGAAGGTGAGCATGTGTTTGTCTCGCATTCCTGCTGAGCAGTTTTTTACATCTGCCACTGTCAAAGTTTGTGTCAAGAATGCTCCCGGGCATTACCTCCAGCTGTTGTTTTGCTAGCTACCTCAGCTCGCACTTAACGGTTACATGTGGCTTAAATTGTAGATGGAGTTAGTAAATCACTTCGAACTGACTGGATAAGTTAAAGATCAAGAATATTTTCATTTTTTACAGGAAGTGAAAACAAAAGAGTGCTAAAGGAGTGCTCAAAGGTTTCTGCAGCTATGTGCTTACTCTGTCATCATTCTCTCAAATTCCGGAACTTATTTCAAAGTCAACACAGTTCCATATTTGTAGGGCTCCCTCCCTCATGTGGGTTTTGGCAAACTGCTTGCAGGCTTCAGAAACCATGATGAAATAGAGGCCCATTGGGATCTGTTGGAACAACGTTGTAACTGTAAAATACGGGTGTTCTCAATGGCCATAAAGGAGACTCTCTGTGGGCAGAAGGTGTGTCCAGTATCAATCATGAACGGGGATTTTGTGAAATTAATCACTGCGTGCACAATACTAATATTTGCTGTTCTGGAAAGGAGATGTCTCAGCTTTAATATTGTCACATAAACTAATCTAAATGTTGGGGAAAAAAACTATAAGTAAATTGGTAAGTGAAGCTTCAGCAACTTTATCGCTTCTTCTTTCTTCTGTTTATTTTACTCGGATTCGGTTTATTGAATTTGTCCAGAAACTGATTTTAGTGAACAATTAAGATGAAATGAATGTTTATGTAGCCTGCTTGAAGCAGCTGAACCCTTTACTCCCAATCTTAAATCCCACCAGCTCATAGAGGCCTAAACAAAAAGATCTCCAGCTGCACCCTTTATCCTTTTGAGGTAAAAGAAAAGCAATAAAATATAATAAATAAATAAATAAAGATGTACTTTTTGCTGAAAGTCACATGGGTGACTGCACCGCTGCACTCTGCAGTCTCCTGGAGAGATTGGCAAATGCTCCTTTTGTGTCAGTTGTTACTGCTTCAGCTATTTTCACATGTTTTTACGGTGCATCTAAGATTCCTGTGTCATTCCTCTTCACGCACATTTAATTCCAGATGATTAATCTCACACATAAGACCAGAAGCTGACAAGAGGAGGCCATGCTTCTCGGGACCAGCTGAAGAAGATTATTTCCCTGCTGCATCATCGTATTCATCATTATATTGGTGCAAAGGGAAGAAGATGCTCTGAACCACCAGGACTTCCAGTACAATCCCAATTAAGACCACCAACTGGACAATGACATTCAACTCTGCTCTGCTGCCTCTATATGTGACTCTTGCATAATCTCAAGGCTCTCCTCACATGGTGTCTATGAGAACCACTTAATCAAATCTTTTCTCCCTTTCTCTCTATGTGGCTCTGTAACTGATGGAGTCGATGGCCACACATTCCCCCACACTGACGGCAGAGCCTCTGTGGATCTCTGGAAAGTGCAGCATATTTTGCAGCATTTTACTTTCTTCTGTTTGCCTTCGGTCTCAACCAGTCTTTTAAATGTTGTGGGAATATGGTATTTTTACTCGTACTTGCTTAAATCCAATGAAAAGATCACAAACACGTGTGGGACACTTCACATGGGATCTTAACAGTAAGAAAAGAAAAAAAAAGAACCTTATCTTTTACATAATTCAGCTAATTGGTGCAATGAGCTGACATTTAAGGTTTTGTTTTTTTTCTTCTTCTTGTACCTCTGTCAAAGACCTCTGTTACTTCATGATAATGAGAGCAGGGTGGGATAATGGGCACTATTAGATGAACTAAAAGGACTGCATGCTTATCTGTCATTTGTGTTTTATCTATTGCAAACTTTTCTGCAAGTTTCAGTCTACTTGTGGTGTGTGTGTGTGTGTGTGTGTGTGGGTGGGGGTGAGTGTCCGTGTGCATGTTTGTTAGGTTAAATTCCACGGTCAGATGGGTTGAATCAGAACCCTTGAAAAAGCAACACAGAAACCTTTTAGGTGCCCCTGAAAGGAATGTGTGTCTTGCTGTATGCTGTGCAGTAGGGCACTTCATGTGTCAGTGCTTTGAAAAATGACTGGAGGACAACAGGTCAAACATCCCAGAGAGCTTTTGTGCTCCTGTAAATGTCCAGCTCACTTTTATGTTGCTCAAGGCAATACTGCTAAACACAGTGTAATGATGCTTCTGACTTTTTTTTTTTTTTTTTTTTTTAGCAAAAATCAAAGTTTCGTGTTGAAACATTTCGAAGCATGTGATTTGCATCTGTCAATTCCCTTATCGACAGAAGAGTCATCAGACTTTGGTGAGGAACATCTTATTATCAGTCTTGGTGGTGATACTGTATTTGGAAATATAATCAATCATATTGGGACACTTCTGAATATTGGTTTCGGAACTTTTTTTTTTTTTCTCAAATTAAGTGAAATGTATTAAAACATCCAGACCTATTCAGAGAGAAGAGCCATTATGACCAACTATGCATATGTAATGAATGAACTGAATGGAATAATGAAATAATAAAAATATACACACATACATCTCTGGATCTTCATCATTTTAAAATATCATTTCATTTTTTTTGTTTTTTTTTTAGCTCAGCTTTTTACATCTTAAATTGGATTCAGTGAAACATCAAATTCCTTTTTGATGTGCCAAACCTGCTTGCCAGATGCACATTTTTTGGGGGGCTTTCTTTTTTTTTTTTTTTTCTCCCAGGCCAGACAAGTTAGGGTGGATCTTGCAAAATATCATTCATGTGGAGAACTTACAGCACATCCACTCTGCTGGGATGTCTTCTTAAGCTTTGGAATAACACAGGCTATTTGTGTTATCCTTTAGAAATGTTTGTGGTATTTAACTCAGCACTCATATTACCATAAACTGTAGGTATATACATGTCTGGTCGTGTAACAAAAATAGGGTCTCAACCGCAGAGGCCAAGGTACTCTATCTGAGAACTCTCTGCACTTCTTTGGTTATTGAAATGTGTTTAAAAGAGAAAGTCTCAGACCATGATCCCTCCTGTGTCTTACAGACCTTCACCATTTCTGCCTACTCTGTTGGAAAGTATAAATGTTGCAGAGCTGCACAGCAGAATGAGGTTGTACACATTTTCAAAAAACATATGTCTCTAACAAATTTTAAAGATTTTATATTTGTGTGTCTGTATGTGAATGTTTATTAGATGTTAGTAGAAAAGAATTGGTCTCTTCTTTCTGAAGATTAACCCACCTTCATGGTTCCCATGAAAGGTATGCGTGTCTTAATCTGTATATTTGCGAGTGAAGGGACTATGTGTCTTTCAGGATTAGTGGTGTGCAGGTCATGATGTGATGAGGTGTTGAAAGGATTGAATCTTTGGCTGTGAACTACTGAGAAATAAGTAGTTGCCTTGATGGCTGCAGGTTTAAACCCCAGAGCCTGTACATGAAGCTGGCGGATTTAATGCAAAACACTTTTACATTAATAAAATACAACCAGTAAAAATATGAACAGTCATGCACTCTGCATTGGAAAACTGAAATGCAACTGTCATGGCTGTGCAAACTGTTTATAATGCAATTTGGTTTCAGACTAGGTTTTCTCTCTGGACAGCTTGCCTTCAGCACACCTTTCAAAGGGTTTCAAAGTAATCCTCACACTCTTAGTGACCTCAGGCTTGATCTAATCAAGCCATAGCACAAGTCTCCATGCTCTCAGTCACTTGTAATTTGAATCAGGTCTTTGTCCACCACAGAAAAACTACAACTACCAATGTGCGTTTGTGTGTGTGTTTATTAGATTTGGAGACAGAATAAGCACAGAAGTTATGTGTGGCTTGTGGCTGCCAGACACCATTGCTGAATGAAAAATTTCCACTTATGAAAGTATAGTCCCCCGTTTGGGGATTTACAGCTGCATTTCAGTGTTTCACCTTTTCCTCTTGGTTACGGATTCTACGAGTGTAAGACATAAATAAATTAGTTCACATTACTCAACATTTCTTGACAAATTTCAGCAAGCCATTTTTTCAGTGAATGATACATTATAGCAGGAGAATTGAATAATTAAAAATGAATAATAGATGGGGAGGCAATTTTACAGTTGGTGTGGTGTTTTATGCACTGATTAGCTAGGATAACTAGTTTTTGAGAGGTTTAGATTAAGGTCTGCTTCTTCATCCATGTAGACATGTCTGACAGAGACTGAGACTGTGGGTTTGAATTGCAGGTACAGTCAAGTATGCCTGTGCAATGAAAACGTAAGAAACCATGTGAGCAGATGACTAGACTTAAGGATGTGGCATCGCAAACTGAAGGGTGGCCAGAACATAGCCTTGGGGAACTCCATGGTGCTACTTAAGTTATTTTAAATGTATAATAAGCAGTGTCAAATGATTTCAGACCACTCTCAATATTCATATGAAATTATTTGCTCTCTTGATGTCATTTGATATGACTTCTATTTAACAAGTTCACCAAATTCTCATCATTCTCTCCATATTATTCATGTAGTTTCTCTACACTTTTCACATTTTTTTGTTTGTAGATGACTAAGAAAGAAAATTCTCAAAACTAAGATGTTATCTAATTTCCTGTCAATGTTGATGCCTGACTAGACCCTCCTGGTGTTTCTATTTATAAAGCAGTTAACAGCTCCATGTTGCTTACATTTTTTATAGAATGTGTGACAAGTGATTACCATAATGACGAGACCACTGCCCAGTATCTCACTGTAACTGTGTCACTCTATGAAAACCATATATGGCTGAGATGGTGCTTCCTTTAACACAAACGATGTTAATGTCAGACGTCTTCCTGTTTTTAACTTTGTAAACCTCTCTGATCTGGTTGGTGGGCTAGGTCATATGTCCCCACTGTCACGGCAACCACAGGGTATCAAGGACAGAAAATGTGTTATGTTAAACGGAGTTTTTGTTTGTGTTTGCGTGCTAAGTTGCTCTCTGAATGAAACGGAGAACAATTTCCTGTTCAGTTTCTAATGTGCACAAGGAAATTATGTAATATTTATATGATAAAAATCACAAGATCCACTCAATATGATGTTGTAGGTCAAACAAGGTGTTTGTTTTGTTTTCTTTTTTCTTTTTGTAATAGGAAATCTACCAATTGTAGGACTGGTGGATAGAATTGTGATGCTAAACAACAAGAAATGAATAATAAGACATACTGTGCAAGCACCTGCATTCTCAACTTTGCATACAACATCTGATCTGATCTAGCAAATCCTGTTCAGTGCACATTGACACCAGCCTATACTGGGCTATCGCCCTGTTCGGTGGTCTCCTGTGTTATAGGAGGTGTCCCACGCTGCCTGTGCTTAATGACAGCATACACTGCATCTCGTGGCTCTTGAGTTTGATCTCCTGTGTTTGGTTCAGCAGGTTGGTTTCTGGTGAAAGCAGGAGACGATGATGCTGGTGGTTCTGCTGGGCTTGTACAGTAGATGTCATTCAGAACTGACATATGCTGGTCAGGAGCTGCACGAGCAGGCACGTCCTACAGCAGAAAGCAAGAGAATGAAAATATACAAGCTTATAATTTTTTTTTTCTTTTTAAATTCATGTCGTTGTGATTTTTCTTTGTAAGCATGAAATGCAATTTAAACAGTCCTTTGTCTTAAAGTCATATGACAAAGAAATTACACTTTCTTTCAGTTCTTGGGATTCTCAACTTAAGACAAGTTTTCATCAAACTATTGCATTAAATGAAAAGTCTTAGTTTACAGTACCTCTCTCTTTGCAAAGTTGCATGTCCATATTCCTGAAAGAAGCAAAAGATGAGTTATTGCTTCGAGAGTTTAGAGATGCAGGTTTTAGTGCAGTTATCAAATAAATGAATGAATAATTAATACAAATGAATGCTCTTACGATTCCAATGATGAAAACACAGGAGAGTAAACACTGTTAGTGTGGTAACTAGAAGAATAATACTGGCAAAGATGGAGAAGTACGGCAGCCACGTCCTAGTCTGGTCTCCAGCAGGGGTCTGTGGCTCAGCTGTAAAACAAACAGAAGCTGATCAATGCTTTTAAATTGCTTTCATATAATGGAACTGATCATTAAATGTTCTTACCTGCAGCTGTATCATCAGAGTTTACAATCCCCACATTCATGTCTTTAGAAAGCACAGAGCATAAACATGCACAGTCATGTATATATTGCATGTATATTCTGAAACTGAGGGAGAGAAAAAAACTACACACCTGAAATTGAGATGTTGATGGAATGACTGACAGATTCAGGTGTCTGTCCCATTAATTTACATCTGTAGAGACCATCATCATCAGTGGAAACCTGTTTAAAGCTTAGTTGTGAAATCTCTTCATCTTCAGTATGAATCTGTCTTATTTCTACGTTTTCTGAACTGTTGATCGTTTCACAGGTTATTCCAAAGATTTTACACCAGCTGATCATTAGAGTCTCTCCGCAGTGTTTGACGGGACAGCTGACTGTCAGACTCTGTCTTGGGGCGACTCTCCATGTCGTCCCTCTGCGCACCATGACCACAGCTTCGCATGAATCAGACAAATCTGAAACAAAAACGTGCACAACAGTAATGTATCTTTGACCAGCCTTTTTGGGCTTGTATCCAAAAATTTGCTCGAAGTAGCTTTAGAGTCTGAAAAAAGTCTAAAGCAAGGAAAACTCAAAGACTGATATGTGTTGTGGAAAAATGTATTCTTTATATTTATCCACGCCTCCGGGGCTATATCGCCAAGTAAGACTGAAAGTAAAGCCTTTAAGCTCTCTTAGGCTTCATGAAGTTTGTTTCCAGTGCAACGCAAAAGGTCAGACTGCAGATGAAATGGGATATCACAATGAATATGAGCATAAGCATCTTCTGGAAAATTCCTGAACGACAATAATGTCTAATTGATTCATAACATGGCCGTGTAGATTTAGACAAAGATCTAGATTTAGATGGAGCCTGCAAATGTAATATGCATAGATTTCTGTCTGGTTTTCCATTATTTTCATCATAATATGTGATAGATATTACACGATAGAACTTACAGATTTAGGTTACTTACCTACCAAGGAAACCCTAATGTAATTTCCTGTAATCATCATCATCATCTCACAAGAATTTTTGCCACTCTGTAACTTTTGTCCTCATCAGTATTCGCTATTTATAAATTTTAAAAAAAATTCATAGGTTTTTGTACAGATCTACATTTACTAGATTTGCATTTTCCAAAGAAAGCGTATCTGACATAAAAAGCAACATGTTCTATTTTCTGTGAACATTCAAAGGATTGAACCCAAACCCAACCCCTCACCAGTTTTATCTGGTTTTGTTCCTCACCTTCTCTTCTGTATCCTGTTGCTGCTGGTTTTTGTTCCTGGTTGTTTCTGGCTAATCAAGGAACCTGGTGGTTCTGAGCAACAGAATCTGATTAGCGCTCTCTTTGCCCTTCCGATGCTGTTGCTCGTCTTCTTAATTCCTTCTTGCATTAAATAAATCGTGCATTTTGAATCCATTCCAGGTTATCTGCCTAGAACTGGTAGCCAAAAAACCCCCCAAACTACCTTTTTAAATCATGTACAACACCACTCTGAGTGGTAAAAAGTTTCACATATCTAAGATATTTAAAGATTGAAACATTTTAAGTGTTGAAAGTCACATATAACCTAGATTTGATTTTTTTTCAGCTTTGTATAGCTGTTTATATACTCAAAAAATGCAAATCTAAATATAAAGTTACATGTCAAGCACCAATAAAGGATATACTTTTTATTTGGTTCCAAAGAGAGTGAACGAGGGAGTAAAAAGCTCTTGTTTTAACAGAACTAAAGTACAGATGTGTACACCTTTTGCGTTTCTTTATCGGGTTCATACTGGAGGAGAACAAAAGTCCAAGACCACGTTGTCCTGACTTTGAAAAGAGCTTTTGTTGTTTCACTGTCCACGTGTCCTGGTCCCTGAATATAAAAAACCCTGAGTTTTATCCTCATGATGAGCTGAAATCAAACGTTAATCAACTCAGCTGTAATTCCTGTTGCATTCTTTAATCCCCTTCACTTTGTTTATTTTTTTGTATACGACTAAGATCCTAACCTGCATAAAGCTACAAAGTGACTATTGAAAGGGACTTAAATAAAGACAGTTACTGCAGTATATCATTTAGATTCATGGATGAATGGAGTATTGTTGAACTGAAAGCAAATTCAATACAGTCCAACAAATAACAGTCCGCTCCAATTAGATTCCAGTTCCAATGGATTCCTGATTTTAAATTATTTTAAAAAGGGAAAACAGAAAATCGAATCACAGTAACGTACATTCACAGTCGGGTCTGCTTAATGATTAAGGTGTAAATAATTCACAGACTGGTTAAAAAACTTCATCCATGCTATAATGGCAGTTATATAAGTAAAGCACTGATATTTACCTTCAACTCCTCCACAGATGCAGATGATTGCAAATGACCAAAATATATAGTTTAGTCTCTCAATTAGACTCAACATGTTCTTCTACAGGAACTTTTCAAAGAAGTTACATGTAGGTGCTTATTTCACTTTTGACAAACTCACCACTTCCTGACCACCCACATATGTTCAGCGGCCACCGAGCTCACACGGATTTGTCGATGTGACTTAAGAAAAGTTTCCAAGTGTCTGTGTTTCACAATACAGGCTCACAGGTCTGAGTGTTGATTGTGAGTGAGGTCATCTTTAGAATCTAATAATACATACACATTACATGACCCTTGTATCCCTGCAGCTGCAAAATAAAAAAACAAAATAAAAATATAAAATACAGCTAAAACAGGAATTTAAAAAAGAGACTAAAAAAATCTAAAATGCATAGCTAACTCATAAACTGAAATAGTGGCATTAGGGTTAGACATATACAAGACATTTAACCATTAAACGTCTGTTTCTCTAGGTCTTGTACATTCTGTATCGTTTTTTCTACAGTCATGAATAGATTGCAGCCTGGAAAAAAAAAATGTACTCCTACTTTCCGGTTAGAGGACAATATTTTCTGTCCATTGATCCACAGCTGCCCTCCATTTCAACAAGCAACACTCCCACATTTTCACCAGCAGCCAAACGGCTCAGAGGGACACTCTAACATCTTGGCTTTAGAGTCATGATGTGGCCTGAAGAGCATCTGCTTCCCAGGAGGGAAGAAAGGAGGAATAAATCATTTTTTTAGGACAAAAAAAAGAGAGAGAATCCGTCTACCTCGTAGAGACCATCTGAATGTTGATGAATCTCGAGGTCTTTCTTAAAAAGTGATGCCCTTTATTGACCTCATCCGTATACTCGCATGTATTCAGTAGAAGCAGATCAATAGCTGCAGTGATCAAAGACAAAGATTCAAAATTCAGAAGATCTGCAGTAAATCAGCATGTTTTGTTTTGACATGACTTCATTTCAAAACGTGTGAATCACTAGCAGATGTTACTTTGTCATCTCATGTGCTCTGACATGATATGAGATAAAAGTAAAAGTAGCAAAGGTCTTTTTTTCTTCTCTGGTTCAGGAGCTCTGCAGCTGGTGTGGACTGACACACCTTCCTGTTGCAGACTGAGAGCATCTTCTCCTCAGAGGTGAGTGGAGCACCATCTGGTGGAGGAACTTATGTACTGCAGTGATACATGTCTGCGCCAGTAGTCTAATTAATCACTAAATATCCATGGGAATGTTCTCATACATATTTATCCAGGAAACCTATTTTGTCCACCTCCCTTCTTGAATGTGGAGGCAGAAGTAGCACTGATGCTTCAAACACCCTAAATGCTGAATTTGAAATATGTGAAACAAAAATGCAATTACTGGATCCTCAGTGTGGTTCAAGAACAAATCATACACTTTTCTCAGTGTTTATTCTCATCTTGAACAACTTAATTACAGATACCATAGGAAACAGCGTACGTTAGCAACTATTTGATCAGCCCTTCACCAGACGGATCAAACGTCTTGGCAGCAGAACACGACCCAGATTACCAAGCACCGTTGCAAGAGAGGTAACTGTAAGCTTTATTTTTCTTTTGTCATTGTTTTATTTTCAAATAAATTATTGCAATGGATGCTGTACATGTAAACCAACACAAACAGTAATTGAACATTTAATCGCTTCAGGTAAGAGCCTTTAGATTTAGCATTTCTTTGAACTGAAAAACCTGGTGCAGGAAAGAGTCACAGGCCAGGATTTGAACCTGTGACCACAGCAGGAGCACAACCACCTCCATATGGACACAGTCTCTGAACCATCTAGTGACCCTGCACAGTACAATTTTTAAAATAAAATAATAAAAAAAAAAACACACAATACGTTGGTGTAGAGTCTCAGTCCTCCAGGTTATGGTAAACGTAAGGTAACTCTGATTCCTTTTTCTGATTGTTTCTTTCTTGAAGACATTTCATCTTCTGTCCTGAAGACTTTGTCAGTTCAAATATACTAATGTGGAGTTTCAGACTTGTAAATCTACCCAGGCAGTTTCACAACCACTCCACCTTTATTCATGCGACCGAAACAAGGTGAACGACTGACGGTGGACAAAAGACTCGACTGGAGGAAGCTTCAGCGATGTGCATATGACTCCTACAGTTTATAAACACAGACTCCATTTTCCCTCTTCCAGCATTTTTTCTTTGTTTTTAATTATTGACAATACAAAATATGGACATTTTTACAGGAGCTCAGTCACAGATGTGTCAGCCAAAGACATTAGCCACTGAGGGACATTTAAAAAAGAAAATAAATCATTCTGGTCGTCCTGAGACTGAGGACAAAGAGTTGCCCCAAGAGGCTGTAAGGCTGTAAATTGTATAAAAACCAAAGAAGAAGTGAACGCTTTCTTATCCACAAGGAGCAGGTCAAGCTCGATCACACCAAGCTACTGACACACAAGTATCTCAGAGAGCAGCTTTGCTAAAAAAAAAGAAATAAAAAAAGGCACAGGGTGTGAAGAACAGAAAATGTGTGAAGTAAAACAATGTGTTTGCCTGCTGAGTTGCTCTCTGAAGTAATGTAACATGTCACAGAGTCATGAAATGGAGACAAGTAATTTCCTGTTAAGTATCTGAGCTCAAGTGGTAGAAGGCAAATATGCGATATTTGAGAAAAAATGACCAAATCCACTCAATACAATGCTGCAGGTCAAACAGGGTTTTGGAAAACTAATAAAGAACAATAAGACACACTATGTATCTACATGGCCACCTCCTTCTGAGTTAGTCTGTTCGGTGGTTTCCTGTTTTCTGGCAGGTGTCCCACGCTGCCTGTGCTTAATGACAGCATACACTGCAATTGTTGACTTTTGAGTTTGATCTCCTGTGTTTGGTTCGGCTGGCTGGTATCTGGTGAAGGCAGGAGAAACGATAATGTTTGTATAGTAGATGTCAGTCAGAACTGAGCTATGCTGCTCAGGAGCTGCAGGGGGTCTCCACTTGGGGAAGACTGGATTCATATGGGGAGACATGTCCTACAGTAGAAAAGAAGAGAATGAAAATATAAATGTGAGAAAATAAAACCTCTTTAGTACTAGGGATTCTCAACTTAGAGCATACACACACACACACGCACACACACACAGAAGAGTGTAAACCAGCCTGTGTTTGCAGGTACGGCCGGCCCTCCCACACTGCTGGGACAGCTCTCAGTCATGACTAGAATAACAAGGAGCAGCATAGAATTCAATTAAATGGTCTGCTCTTTGAAAAGCTACCACCCACCTGCTTCTGTACAGACACATACACACAAACAGAAACACACTACTTGGTGAATAAGTTACACACCTCCACCCAACTACCCACACTTGTATCCTTTGGTCTTCCAACACATATAGCGAAGCATCATGAATACAAACATGCAGAGAGACAGGATGGGAAGTGTTATCTCCAGAGCTGCCATGCAATTGGCTGCTGGAGGTCACTGGATAAACCTATAAAAGGACATGGTGTTTCTCTGCACTGGCTAAAACATTAACCTTTAAGCTGCATAATGTCTGTGACTCAAGAACTGTAGTATATCTCAGTGCTGCACTGTTCTTCAGTAACAGGTTCTGAATAAGCAAACGAAAACAAAGTCCAGCCTGGCATATTTAAATACATTAACCTATGGTTGTTGTAGCTCTTTATCACACAGCCTACACCTTTCACATCCAACTGTATCTTGCAATTGCACCAATTATATTTTTTTCTTCATACAATTGTAACAGTGTTGTTGGAGCTATGTTTTTAAACTCCATAAATGTCAACAAAGTGTACTCTGAGGGTCTCTGCTTACAACTCATAGTAAACGCAGCGTGATGTGAAGTTGGTTAGAGATAAAGATGGAAAAGCTGGATAGGTCTAATCTGGGTCTGTGGTTTCATAACCCTGTACATCTGAACTGATATATATGTATTTAAGACTAAGGTTGTACCCAAAAAAGTGTCAGGGTTGTGATATGTCACAACACAAGTTTTTAATTTTGGGCCATTTTTAGACACTCAGGTATATATATGCTCTCAAGCTCCAAAAAGGTGTTTTTTCATATTTCCATGCTCATCCATAATTATTTAGGTAGCCTTCCATACAAATCCTTATACTTCCAGTTTAAAAGTTGTGTTGGCAAACTCACCTTCACCTTTTCCACAGACTGGAGTAACCACGGCAGCCACAACACAGGGAAGGTCATGCTTAAGAGCCAGTACTTTTTGGTCTTTTTACAGCTACTTAAGTAAAGTAGAGCAACACAACATGAACAGCTTGTTCTAAAATAAGGAAAACATGATTGTTTGTTTGGCACAGTTCTGCACCACTGATCTGTGAACACTACACTGAATGTGCAAAGCTTGCTACCCTCTTTTAACCCTGTTTTTTTTTTTTTTTTCTATCATTGGCTGGCACATAAATATCAATGGCTAGAGCCGTAATCTGGCAAAACCCTTTTTTCTCTTTTTTTTTTGTAAAAGTGTGACATATATAGATGCAATTTAATCTTGCAGTACTGCTGGTAAAGGTTGGTCGGCGTAGCTAAGCTGAAGGAGCCGAAAACATTCATGGATAATCATTTGAGGGCTCTTCCAAGTGGACTTATGCTGGGACCTGCAGTCAGTCACCACAGCCACCGACCTTCACCACAGGATCTCCTGTCTACTAGAAATGACTGCATCTGTAACCACAGCTAAGATAAGATAAGCCTTGTCCTCAGATGCTTCCAGACCAGCACATACCCAGTATGGTGGTCCATTAGTACAACCGACACAAGGCACAACCATAAGAAAACATATTCTCTTTATAATGTGATTATGACTGCTAAGTAGCTAAATTGATGACACAAATGGCTAGCTGTCAATCAAATAATGTCAGCCTTTTATTGCTTCTAATATTTTTATTTGATACGGTACAAAGAAATTCATCCCCAGTACAGTTTTCGTGGATGTCAAATCTAACTATAGAAATCAAAGCCATTTTTCTCTGTACCAGCTTGTAAATATGTTTTGGTCATTTTGCCGTCAGAGCACATAGATATGCTGATGTGCTCAAACATCATTATTCCATTGCTCGACCCTGTTATGACCAAGTTGTACTTGTGCTATAGATCGCCTCACGTTCGACTCTAGAATATTTTGGTATGGAAATGAAGACATGGATGTCCAGGTTCTATGCCTACAAAACAGCTCTGAATCATTCCCCCTCCACATCATGCTTGACAGCGGCTCTGATGTGTTTCTGCTGAAATGTTGTGTGTGGCTTTTACCAAAACATGGCACTGGGCTTCAAGGCCAAACAACTCAGGAAAATGCCTGACCTGACATGAGGAAAGTACAAACAGAAAAGGCTTGTTTCAAAAACAACCTATAAATTGTAGTGTGACATGGAAAAAAGGAGACATAAAATAAATCAAATGTATGCACAAAGGCACATAAACTAAAACAGCCTGGATGGGTGTTGTTTTGATTTTCTTTTGGGGTTTTTTTCTTGTGTAATTTGCAAAGACTATGTGTGTGTGTGTGTGTGTGTGTGTGTGTGTCTCCGCTGAACAATAATGTCTGCAAGAAAGCAGCAGTTCAAAGAGCTGTTGGCCAGTGTGAA
Source organism: Arrhamphus sclerolepis (assembly GCA_037176975.1). NCBI lineage: Eukaryota > Metazoa > Chordata > Actinopteri > Beloniformes > Hemiramphidae > Arrhamphus > Arrhamphus sclerolepis. Next base: position 35,460 of record JBAMYA010045606.1, read on the forward strand.
CGTAGTCTTTAATGTTGTCAGTGGCAGGAGTGTCTGTGAGGTGACATATGTCAAAGGCTTTAGTGATACACCATAACCCTGAATGGGGTGGCGTGGGTATATGAGAGGGATGGATGGATGGATGGATGGGATTGAGATATCACCTTCTGAGGTGGGTTACAAGCCTTGAAAGCTCAATGTCAGAGCAGCTGAGCAGCTTTATCATTACAAGCTTGTCAACAGAAAATCTTAGATTAGATTAGATATAGATTATATTAGAATAAATTAAATACAGTACCACCATCCTTGAACCTTCCTTTACTGAACTCTGAATTTTACAAAGGTTCACATACAGTACTGGTTTAATTTGAATTCAATTCGATTTAATTTATATATTTGTTTATATATTTACAACAAATTTGTCTCTAGGTGCTTCTTAAAAACTCAGAGCATGACCCCCGAGCACATGATGAAGCCTGACTCAGGACCAGGACCTAGCTCAGTTCTAGAGAGTACCCTCCTGTTGATAGCCAGCTGGATAATGTAAGACATGAGGACGAAGACAGGACAGAGAGGATGAAGGATGAAAAGAAGAGATGTACAAAAATATATAAAATGTGGTGCAAAAGTGCAGGTAAACACAATGATGGTCAGAAGATGGAAGGTTTGGGAGGCAAGGGGGCGCGCAACATCACCACAACACCTAAAAAAGGAGAAGAGAAAAGAGAGAGAGACTACGGAAGATAGACAACATTAAAAATATTCTGAATTCAATTCTAAATTTAACAGGGAGCCAATGTAATGAAGCTAGAACTGGTCAGATGTCTCTATAACCAGTTCTGGTTAGTACTGGTGCAGCAGCATTCTGGACTAGTTGGAGGTTTTTAACAAGGCTGCTTGTACAGCAAGA